>JAHWFO010077053.1:1183412-1200482 GCA_023313115.1 Rhysida immarginata | reverse complement strand
TTAAGCTTAGTTTCCATACATGCGTTTCTAACTGCGTCTCTGCGTCTAGACGCATAAATTGGTGCATCTTGACGCACGTATCATGGAAACAGATATCTGCGTCTCCGAATCTTGGTTGATGTGCGTCTGGAGTTCATGCGTCTGGACGCAGAAAAGTGAAGTAGATAGGCTTTCTACTTCTTGACGCACTTGTAAGTGCGTCTCAAATCTTTCTAGATCACATGATTGTTTTGCGCAAGCGCACTTGCTTTGTTAACCTTCCAGCGGACGCGCCCTCTAAACAAACGCGAAAGGTCGCGTGTATTTCCTAGATACGCTATTGCAAAATATAAATTTTCAAGAGTGTACCTTTTTAAAGAATGTGGTAATCAGTTATTTTATTTAAAATGAAATGAAAACAATGTAAACATAAAAGACAATAACGATATAAAATGACCAAAGAATTACCGAAATTACATGAAAATAAAATAAATGAAATTGCCAATATTTCCACTGTACTATTTACATTTGTGTAAAGATGAATTAAAAGTGTAAAGATATATTGGAAAAAACGAATGAATTGAAATTTAGATATAAACAGATTTTTATTAGAACAAAAATTCGTATACAACCAAAACTAACCAGAACTAAAATACAAATAGCACCTCTGCAAAGCCCTAATAACGCTTCGAAATTCAGACACGGACTGAATTGATCGCGGACATTTGCAGCTTCTTTGGAATGATTAGTCGAGCTCTGACGACTGGCACTAGGAAGACCTTGGGTTATGGTGCGCCAGTCACCAGAATGGATGAACCCCTCACGATCCTCATAATCGACATACCCTGCTGGGCAATATGTTCTTTGGCTATAGAAAAAAGCAACCAATTTTTAATAATGGAAAAAGCATTACAAATTTACATCATTGTATTAGCCAAAAAAAAAAATGCCCCCCACCTGTGGGGTTTATTGGCATCAACTGATTTTAAAAAATTGTGAAGGACACAAGTTGCCTTCACAATTGTTTCCACACCAGTTGGATTCATCTGTATGGTATTTTTTAAAATTCTCCATCTTGCTGTGAGGATCCCAAAAGCATTCTCAATAATTCTGCGGCTTCTTGAAAGTCTGAAATGTAATTGTAGTATTTTCAAGTATTAAATTAAACATCATCACACTAAAAGAAAAGAAAAAAAATCTTTACATTATACCTGTAGTTATAAACTCTCCTCGCATGGTTTAAATCCCTTCCAGGGAAAGGGCGCATTAAATTTACCATTAATGGAAACGCCTCATCTGCTACAAAGACGAACGGCATTCTTTGATCTATACCAGGTATCGCAGATGGTTCAGGTAAATTCAGCAACCCGGCTATCATCTAAAAAACCATAATAGAGTAAACATTAAAGAAAAAGCAACAGTATATGTACAAGCAGTTTGCAATAGGGTTTCCTACTCTTTTTCCTAATGTTGATCTACGGAATATACCCCCATCACTTTCTGAGCCAAAAGATCCAACATTAATCGTTATAAATTTATATTGCGCATCACAGTTTTCCAAACGAACAATACTATGTGCACCTTTAATGCAGTGAAATTGAAAAAGAGGAATACATTCAAATTAAAACCTGGTAAGTTCCTTTTTTGATTTCTGAATTAAAAACACGTTGTATATAAAAAGAAATTTTCCAACCTTTGTAGTTATAATATAAACTGCCAGCATTTGCTGGGCAGATTATATTGACGTGCTTTCCATCTAACGCACCCACACAATTTGGAAAATTCCATAGATGCGTGAAATCCTCTGAAATTTTCTGCCACATCTTTTGAGTTGGTGGCTGAAATATAATTTTCAAACTCGTGATCTTTTTTTACAAGCCAGTAAGTGCTAAAGATTTACAACAAACAACATTCAATCATTATTTATTTATCTAAAAATTGGAAAGAGCATTTGGAGAAACGAAAACAAATATTCTCAATTAAGCATCTCAAATTGGATGTGTATAAATTGATATTTTTCAATAGCTTGCTTTCATTTTAGAAACAGTACTATTGGTCATTACATACTGGTAAGTATATAGGCTGCAAAACTTGATATAGAGCAATACAGGTTTCTCGTATAATCTTTGTGAAGGTATCCCTTCCAACTTTATATATCTGGGAAGTTCTTTTCTGTGATGTTCCTGATGCCATAAAGCTAAAAAAAAAAATAAAAATTTCTTTGAGCAAACCGCAAATTATTAATTATGTTATTGATAAGCTCTGATACTCACTCAATTGTCATTAATAGTCGAAGCGTTGGTGATATTGGTTCTCTCGTTAAATCTATTTTTTTTTAATTTGGGCCCGACCAAGGATAAGAGATGATGAAATGTTTCCTTATTCATCCAGTATGTTCCGTGAAATATCTCCGGATCGTCATTTAACATACGCGGAATCTAAATAAAATTGAATCACATATTTAAACATTGAGATGAATTATGAGTAACCATTGAGTTAAATTGAATTATAATAAAACTCACATTATAAACATGTTCTCCAGTTGAGTTACGATCTCGAAGATATGGGCGAACCCAATACCGATGTTTTCTATTATTTAGGTTTGCATGTACAGATAATGCTGTACATGCTACGGTAAGAAAGCAGAGGAATCCTTCCATCAATTCCATTTCTTCATTTGATGGACTCTGTGCTCGGACACCAGAAATTAATAATGATATTTTAAGAAATCCGAAAAACACCAAGGTGGTGGCTATGATGGTTAGAGAGAAGCTTCTCCCTCTAACGAGAAAAATTGCAAAACATAAACTCATGACGCATGCGCAGTTGAACTTTCTGCGTAGACTTCACGCATGCATGGAAACTGATAATTGCGTTCAAATTAAGTGCGTCAAGAGCTGTTGCAATGTGCGTCTAGGTGCGTTCAGATGCACATTTGCTTTCTGCGTCGAGACGCAGTTATAAATGCGTCAAAAATGCATGCATGGAAACTTAGCTTTAGAAAGAAGCCCCTGTTAAGATCAAAATGCACTCCATTGTGTATAATTCATTATTACTGCCCTATTCGCACAGTTTTTATTTATTTATTTATTTATTTATTTATTTACTAATTGGGATCCAATACGTCCATCCAAGGCCTGTACGTCGCAGCAGCCGGGGGTGGGGGGGGGGGGGGGTAAAATTCAAAAAATATCAATAAAGAATATTTTTTTTCGGTTTCTGGTCGTTGGTTTTTAATAGCGCCTTCTTAATAGATAAGTAACCTGCTCAATAAGATTTGATCTCCTTTGCATTCCTCCGTTCCATAGGGTTCGTAAGTAGTCGCCAGTTCTTCCGACGGAAGTGGTAACGGTACATATATTATACGCTGCGTATATTATATATAAGATTTATCCGCGCGCAGTTTGCGCAGTAATTAGTTTCAAATTCATTTAATATTGTTGCAAATCTCGCACATTTCAAATTGTTTCATGTGAAACGCCGTGTTGGAAATTTGATACACATACAGGGTCGGGACACTTTAACATGACCACCTCTCCTCGAACATGTTGGAACGTCCCATGGTATGCAGATGAAAAATCATTGCATATCATTAACAGCAGACGTGTAGTAGCATCCGCTAACTCAGCAATTGTCGCCGTTATGGGCAAAGCAAGTGACCTGTCGGACCTCCAAAAGGGGATGATCATTGGCTATCGGGCCAAGGGGGGCAGCATTTCAGAAACGGCTACCTTTGTGAACTACTCTAGGGCTGCCGTTGTGAAGGTCTACCGCGGCTGGACGAACCAGACAGTTTCGAGCCACCGAAGAGGTAACTGTGGGGCCCCACAGGCCATCGATCCTAGAGGCGAAAGTCGGTTACGACGCCTGGCCAAGACCAATTGGCGTGCCACTGTTGAGCAACTAACAGAGCAAATGAACAGTGGGGCCACTAGGCGTGTCAGCACCAAGACAGTGCAACGATTCCACTTGAGGTTGGGGCTCCGTAATAGCACCCATGTTGACGCCTGTGCATCGCCAACCTTGACGAATTCACATGTTTTCCTTTATTTATAGCAGGGAAGAGGTAGAACGGGAGGCGCAACTCGTAACTGTTCCAATGCTATTGACTTCGCATGAGTGACGTAACAGTTAGCTCCACCCCTTGGCAAAGCGCCATCTTGGTTCCACACATGTCGTTGCTAAGCATTAGATATACTGATTCTGAGACTAGTTTGGCTACATAAGCGATCAGAATGTCTGCAATTAAACCATATTTGATTGCTACGTTTTTTATGACGACCTAAAATTAATTTCAAAAGGAGAAAATGATTTAAACTCTTCCTAGCAACGGCTGTGTGGAACCAAGATGGCAAATCACTAAGGAAGTGACGTCTCTTCGTACGAAGTCAAAGCCAACTAGAAAGACAGGCCCTGACGCGGAAAAGTCACCTGATCATAGAAGTCCGATTAACAATGAAACCATCATTGTTTCCATCTTGGTTTTTAACAATCAGTATTTTTTCGTTTGTTGAAAACAATGAAAGTTTGATTGTTGGTCGGACTGCTATGGTCAGGTGACTTTTCCGCGTCAGGGCCTCGTATTTCTCGTTGGCCTCGGTACGAAGTCCATTGAGAAGTGCCATCCACTGACCTGCCATCTGGTGTTTTTTGTGAAAGCTGGGAAAGGGTGATCAGGCAGCGTATGCAGCCATATGCCTATAAGTGAATGAAACTTCATACAGAGTAGTGTTTTTCCCGATGAATGAAATATCGATATTTACAAATATTCGATATATGATTTTCCGAAATTTACAAAGGTGTCGATCACCCTTTCATCCACCATGTTGTCGGTTAGTGACGACATCTATAGGCCGTGGCGTTTCTCAATATCGATGAAGTCAAAAAAAGCGCCACCAAACTCTATAGCGTCTAGTTCGGAAACTAATGGCTGTTAATTTAATAAAGCATCCTTCCCACATCTGTGCTGAGCAGCGGTACTCTCCCCATCTGTGCTCTTCTATTCCATCAATTCCTTCGAATCGTTTATTATTATTTATTTATTAATTATTGTTTATTATTATTTTTCATAGACGGTTATTTCAGGTTTATTTAAAAAAAATTCTTTTATTTTACATGAAACCTAATGAACTAATGAATGAAAAAAAAAGAGAGAATAAAACTAAAACCAGGGATGGAAGAAGTGGGATGCTGAAAACTAATTGTATTATCCGTCAAAGCTCGTTGGTGCTCTAACCAGGACTGCAAAGCCTATCCAAAACTCCGTCGCTTCCAAAAGCTGAACTGCTTCACCCCCATTCTCTTCATTCGATTTTTTAGCCCGGCAACAAAGGTCACGCTTTACAATTCCGGTGTTTTAAGCAGGACTATTGTTGCAACTGGAAAACTCTTCCAACAATATTTCATTGTATTTTAATTATTTTAAAGGATTATTTTTTGTATACATTTATTTAACCGATTTTTAATTTTTCTTGTTTTTTAAAAAAAAAATACACAGAAAGAGATGTATGTACGTAGTAGCCAGTATTCTTTACTCTAACGTTCATCTCGGCAGACGTTAACGGACATGAAGCGAGCACGTGGTTATTTATTCAGTTACCGAACCGGCCGCGCAGTACCGCTATGGTCGTTTTTATTTCAACAAATCATCGGAGCTTCGCTTCCCCTTAAACCTCTTCCCTGTTTATCTTATACATGTATAAAAAATTCACTTTCGTTTGTTGTACGTTTCTTTGTCCACTGGCAGATATTTTCACTGGATGGCGCTAGCATCGCACGACTATAACAAGGTAAATAAACACAAGGTCTGGACGCGATACCATGATTCATTGCGGCGGCGGCCATTTTGGGTCTTTCGAAACGACTTCACTTCACTCTCGCTTAGTTTCGGTTGCAATCTACATGAAGTTTGCAGCTTTAATTTTAAAATCATATTATTCAGAAAGGCTTCATGTTTTTAAAAGCTTTTATTTAACTTGCAATGTTTGTTAGTTTGTTTAGGTCAAATCTTGTAACCAATATTAAACCAAATTCCCGACAAGATAGAGAGCTGAAATTTGATACACATACAGGGTCGGGACACTTTAACATGACCACCTCTCCTCGAACATGTTGGAACGTCCCATGGTATGCAGATGAAAAATCATTGCATATCATTATAAGCTGACAACAGCAGACGTGTAGTAGCATCCGTTAACTCAGCAATTGTCGCCGTTATGGGCAAAGCAAGTGACTTGTCGGACCTCCAAAAGGGGATGATCATTGGCTATCGGGCCAAGGGGGGCAGCATTTCAGAAACGGCTGCCTTTGTGAACTACTCTAGGGCTGCCGTTGTGAAGGTCTACCGCGGCTGGACGAACCAGACAGTTTCGAGCCATCGAAGAGGTAACTGTGGGGCCCCACAGGCCATCGATCATAGAAGCGAAAGTCGGTTACGACGCCTGGCCAAGACCAATTGGCGTGCCACTGTTGAGCAACTAACAGAGCAAATGAACAGTGGGGCCATTAGGCGTGTCAGCACCAAGACAGTGCAACGATCCCCCTTGAGGTTGGGGCTCCGTAATAGCACCCATGTTGACGCCTGTGCATCGCCGAAAACGTCTCCAATTCGCAATGGACTATCGCCATTGGACCTCGGCCGAGTGGAGAAGGGTTGCTTTCTCTGACGAGTCGCGGTTTCTGGTGAACAGAGTGGACGGACGATGGAGAATTCACCGGGAAGCATCTGAGAACAGGCATCCCGACACCATCGGGGGAGGTGTGACTGTTTGGGGGATGTTTTCATGGTATGGTCTGAGTCCACTGATACCGCTGGAGGGTACACTGAATGCTGTTCGTTACCTGACGATCGTCGCAGACCAGGTAAACTCCTTCATGTCGACAGTGTTTCCTCAGAGTGATGGCACCTTTTAACAAGACAATGCTCCCTGCCATACTGCCAAAATTGTCCATGACTGGTTCGAGGAGCATGAGGATGAATTCAAGCTACTCCCATGGCCACCAAACTCCCCGTACCTCAACCCCATTGAATATGTGTGGGACCATCTCGATCGCCATGTCCGACAGCCTTATAACCAGGGTCCAAGTTTCTCGGCAGCATGACTGCAGCTCCTTCTTTGAGAATAAGGTTGTGCGGTGGCATTTCAGGTAGCTGGACAAAGTCTAGAAACTCAGTTAGAAACTCTACGGCTTCATTCTGATTGACAACAGTGTCAACAGAACGGAAAAAACTTTCTGTTTCAGGTAACATTTTTAGTAGATCCAGGTTGATTTTGTTGACTTCATCATTTTGTGGAACCAAAATCGCACGTTCGCACAACCAGGTGGAGTCTTCTGCCTTGAGCTCATCTATTGTGTAAACCATCTGTCCACATGGCAGTTGATGCATGTCGAGCTACTGGTACAAAGGCAATCTTCCGCTGCCAATGGCAAGCAGCTGCTGTGAAAAATGCTCAGCTGTTAAATCTCCAAACAGATGGGCTCTCATATCGGTCTTTAGTTCCAGTTTCTGTATATGTTGCCAGAGAATGGAGGTCTTCAAAGAAGCATTCAGCTCATCAGCCTTTGTGCGTTCTGGATGAGGGAAAGGGTCTGTCTAAAGTCTCCTGCAAGTACCACAGTCCCTCCTCCCATGAGACTGTCACTGCCTCCGATGTCCTGTCAACAGCTTCCAGAGCCTTGCGATGTGACCTGGTGCACTCATCCCAGACAATGAGCCGTGTTTGTTGCTAATTGGCCTTGGTTGAATTCCTTGAAGTGTTGCGGTTTGGAGAATCTTTTTTGGCCAAGTTAAAAGGAATCTTAAAAGCTGAATACGCAGTCTTGCTTCCAGTAAGAAACGTTGTTGCAATGCCAGAAATGTCTCAGCAAGAGCTATGCATTGCTGCATGGTCTTTGAAAGAAGGTTGATCAAGAAATAAAAGTTTTCCAGTCTGTCTTCTGACAGCATCAATTATCCTGTTATATGCAGTTCTTTAGTCATCGACTAGGTTTTCCTCATTTTCAGCAACAAAAGCCTCCAGTTCTTCTGTTTGTCTATCTTCTTCGATTTCCCCTTTACGAGATCAAAGAAATTAGTATCCCCCTGAAAATGAGAGAGAATGTGGAGCGAGGAATAAAAAAGCATTAGATCTCCACCATGTCCTTGACTTCGGATCAATTTGGCCTACCTAAAATTTTCCTAGGGTCAACCTGAATTACCTTGCAAAATTTCATCAAGATTGGTCCAGCCATTTTGGAATACATAGCGAACAGACGGACAGACATACAGAGAATTTTATATAAATAGATGCTTGACATGGAATTCCTTTCCAACATAATTATGAACTGCGAAATTAATGCTTGCGCTAATCACTCCGCCACATAATAAATATTTATTAAATTACGCTATTACTAAGCAATTCCACTGAGTTTATTAACATAGCTGGATCATATTTTTTTATTCTTGTCGCCGTAGGACGATAATGATAATTTAATTCAACTCGGGAGCCCCATGAAATAATGGATCCAGATAAAATAAAAGCGTGAAACCACACTGTCGAGTGTTTTAATATCAGTTTCTGTCAATGAATCCACACACATGAACAGATAAGAAGACGTGGAAATGCAAAAGTTTAAAAAAAAAACAGTAAAGCACTTGGGTCTTTTAAACGAATGGGTGATTCTGTTGAAAAGTCCAAGCACTTGGCTTGTTATGTGAGTAACATGATCGTGAAGATGTTATAATAAAAGATCGTAATAATAATAATAATAATAATAATAATAATAATAATAATAATATAATATTAATGATAAATCGAACGTTCGTGAAAAATGAATACTATAGTCATCCCAACTGTTGTAGGAGCCCTTAGAGCAATTCCGAAAACAACTATCTAGATACCTAGAAATTTGAAAATTGAAAAACCCTCACCTTGCTAAACTGTTTATATCCTCAGGCGCTACAGGATATAGCTATTAATAGCTATTAGGTCTAAGACTTGAACTTTTTAGTATGAGAATTTAAGACTAAATACAGTTCTTTTTCCTAGTAACTTTGCTAATCAAATGTAAAATTTGTTTACTATCATTGAATTAATTTGTTTTTAAATATATATGCAAACAGGATTTTCTTTGTTAAAAGGAACACAAAATTCGGCGCATTACAAAGCAAGTTGTTATTATGGCTTTCAAATCGTTAAAAATTTGAATTACAAAGCGGCAATCCTTTTTTGAAAGTCAAATTTGAGTAGATTATAAAATTATGAAATATTAATGTTTTGCATTTGTTGTTTAGCAAAACATTTTCAATTTTACAGTAAACGATGAGAAGAATTTGTAGTAGGCCTATGTTTTCTTCTCTTGCTGCTTGGGTGCTATCTCTCTTTTGTTAAACCTTTAAGAAAATTAACTGTCTTAATAGGCAAGCGTTTCTAAATTTTTCAGTAAGATTATCTGAATATACACGTGGGAAGAAAATTTCTTGAAACTGAAATTAAACAAATACGTGAACGATATTTGCACTCCGTCTCCTTCGTTTTGTCTCTTTCTAAAGTTTGACGTCAGCATGCATTTTGAAACGGGTTCATTTTTTTCCCTTTTGTGAAAATTAAAAAAAAAGAAATATCTAGTTTCGAATCAAATGAATAGATCCCTGTGTTTCCTAATCGGTTTGAAATGACTGTAAGCAATGTAGCACGCATCTTCTCAAAATTTTAAGAGATGTCTTTTCCTGTTTTAAAATGGACTTTGTTTTTTGACAATAAAGGGGAAGTCTTACATGGGCATCGGAGATAAAAGCCACGCAATTCATAACCGTTCGGACAAAGGCTATATAAACACGGCAGTTGATTCAGAGATAAACATTGGGAAAACAGTTTTCGTCGAATAAGACTTATAATTGATTTCTGAGAGCTTAAAGGTAAGAATGCTTAAACGATACTTATTTCACCTACGATAACCGTAGTTAATTTTTAATTTTATTCTCCTCCCTATGAAAATATTTTAAAATTATCCATAATGTTAACGCAGTAATCATAAAGATCAATCCTTCAAACAGCGGTAGATACACTTCTTTCCACCAGAAAGGATTTTTCATCGCAAAAGCCGAAAATAACTACTACGTTATTCATAAGCTCGAATTTAAGTTTAAATAAAGCGGTACAAATGGCATAATGCCAAATACTGGACAAATGCTAGCAACAAACTACGTGAGAACAGAAACCACAATTTCACAAAAGGTTTCTACAAAAGTATGAATGGTGCTTCATGTGTGCTCTATCAAAATTGCCTGTTACCAAAACAGAAGGCCTGCGATATTCCATGGCAAAGTGATTCTACTGCATGCTGCCGTCGAAACGTAAAATTATTTGAAGAAATTTAAAGGCATCGCTCATGTCTTTCTTCGAGTGATCATGTTTTTCTCTCCTTTGAAAGTACCCCTGCGAAACAGTTTTCTTTGGAAGAACAGGTGCAGTCATCGACTGGTTTCGCTCACAGCTGAAAGGAATCCAATAGCTAGTGAAGGCACTGGGATAAGTGTATTCAACCCACAAGTGAATAATATCGGCAGAATTATTCCGGGTCGCAGAATTTTTCCTTCCATTTTTCAATTGAAAAATCATTGTATTCAACCCCGTGTAGATATAAAGATTGGAGTGAATGTACGCTGATTCATTACATTTGATTCCTTCCTTTGTATATGAGGGAGAGTAAAAAAATAAAGGAACATTTCAAAAAATCAATCCATATATTGATTAAATTATAAAAAAAATTAAATATCTGTTATTTTTCTACTTAATCTCTGCACTTATCCCATCTTTTAACAAGCTGATGACTTTCGTCCTCCAAGAATCATTTTGGTTCTTTTTCGAGTTGAAGCCACTCTTGTACCGCTGCAATGACCTCGTCTTCCGAAGGAAATTATTCACGCAGCTCTTCAGTAGATCAGAAAGGTGAAAGTCAATGGAAGCTATGCCAGTACAATATCGTGGTGTTCTAACAGCTAAATGCTCCCGTTCATTAAAGAAAACGTATCACAGCTCTCACTTCTTCGTGGTACAATCTACTAACAGAACATTCGTATTGAATTGACATGAAAACGCTATAGATAGAACTAAGATATAAACCAGCACTCTTAAAACACAAAGGCACTTTGATTAATAGTAGCGCATTCAATGGTGAAAACCACGCAATCGGGAAAACAAAATTCTCCTTTTACATTTTGATTTACCTTCGAAATAAAGACATTCATAAGTTATTTATTATATTCTAAAAGCATTTATTCATTTAAATTGATATATGAGCGTGTTGTTTTTTTCTTTTCAGTATATCCAAGAAGAGCCTCCAAATATAAAGGGCTGGCTAGATTTGGTTCAGCTAATTCAATTTCAAGGACAATATTTGGTAAAAATGTCATTTCATTTAATTCTGTTTGTGTGTCTGTCTGTACGTCTGTAAGTCCTACGATTTCTTCAGAACGGTTTAACTTTTTTTTTTCAAATTCTGTTTTTCCCTACACCAGAACGGTTTAAATTTTTCAAATGGAAGCATATGACATGTGATATGTCGTTCAATCGGGAATAGCAAGAAAGAGTAGAATATAGCACTCTTTTAGATTTTAGAAATGGCATGTTCTATAAAATCAGCTTTTTTTCAGTTTTTTTTTCTCACAGAATTTCGTAACTGATTATTAAAAAACTTTCGTCCCTTTATGGTTCTAACCACAATTCTTTAAAAAAATGATCTTCATCTCCTTCCTTTTGCGATTGCATTTAGTCCAGTAGACAAGTCCTGAGAATGGCTGTTCCTGCAATATTTCACGTGGTTATGACGTTATCTAACTTCATCAGCCAATCAGCGGCTGTCAGAGCTTAAATGTACAGGCCCTTTTTTATCGTTAGTGTTTTCTGTTTAAAGTGCTCTTTGTTCACTACGTGCTGAAGCAACATGTCAAAAAAGAAAGTATTACAATTCTTCTGGGGAAAAGGCCCTTTTGAGGGCCATCAATTTAGTAGTAATTCATTAATAGCGGCCTCAGTGAGAGACTATATACAGGGTGATAATAATTAAAGTTCAACTTTCAAAAAGCTGTAAAAAGAGACCCACTAGTTAGAATGACCCGAAATTTGACCTGAATATACGCGAAGGAGGAGGAAATAAAGAAAAAATTATAGATGTGGTTTTACTCGTCATAACTTATGGGTTCAGCTACCAGTGACATTTGAATCCCAATGTGATAGCTATTGCGTGAGTTGCATGTTAAACCAACTATATTGTTCAAAGTGCATCAGTGTATCGGTTTTTTACAGTCACTATTCTTGTAAAAGAGCTTCACAAGCAGAGCGCGATCTTTCATTGAGAGAGTCATGACGAGCTTCTAACACGCAATATGAGGAAAACGGCATGTACCCTGCTTATTTATAAAAAATGCAATGTCTGCTGCGCAGGACATGTGCGCATCATTATGCAATGAATTTTAAAATAGTGTGTTCGAACCAGCGTTGGCTAACGAGTAAATCGCCATCTACTGCTTAAATTTCGAACTATTTTTTTTTAGTATTTTTTAGTAGACGGTGAAATTTAGTATTTGAGTTAATATGGATATGTCCGACTCTACTATACGACTTCTTGCCAAAGGATTAGATTAACAGTATTTGACGTTCATGGAAGAAGTAGAATGGGCAACGCAGCTCCCGATAAATTGTGAAATAAAATATACACTAACCCTCCTAGCGGATGAGTCCAATCGTAATGAAGCGAAAGTGAATCTATTCAAGGCCGTCTATATTCATCAAGGCCAGATCACTGAAAAAAATGGCGACAAACGGAGGCCGACTGTCTGTGTGAAATAAGATGAAGTAGAAAAAATATTTCACAAATTTGCTTTAATCCTCGAACTAAATATAAGTTTTTGAACTTCGTTATTTAAATGGCTTTATTTTTCAATCAAAACAGTGGCAATATATGTGCAAATAAATATACAGGGTGATTTAGAAAGGTAGGTCAGGAATGAAATACCATGTACAGTTTGTAGCGGGGAACAATATTTTTCCTATAAACATGGGTCCGGAAATGCATCCTTACAGAGATAATGCAACTTGTACGAGGTAGGAATGGATGTGCGTTACCCGGACAGCAATGGTAGGGTCCATGTAAATTGTTTGTGTTCTCTCCTTTAAAAGAGAGGAAACGAAACATGTAACTCCATTGTCGTGCAATGGATTGCTTGATTAATACGGAGCTGGCGGACATGTATCTCGTCTACGGCGAGGCACAGGTATTGCTACTGAAGCGGAAAGGATTTACCAACAGCGTTTTCCAGACCGTGATCACCCACATCTTCACCAGAGTTCGCGAGAATCTCCTCCGTAGACTAAACACCTGCATCGAGGCTCAGGGTCGGCATTTTGAACACCTACTGTAATGTCATTCCTACCTCGTACAAGTTGCATTATTTCTGTAGGATGCATTTCCGGACCCATGTTTATAGGAAAAATTTTGTTCACCGCTACAAACTGTACATGGTATTTCATTCTTGACCTACCTTTCTGAATCATCCTGTAGCTTCGTTTTTTTCAAAGTAGAGCCATCTATAGAGGAACAGAAGAAGCATCTTTTCTATAAAAAATTTCGAAAGCATATACTATGATGTTAGAAATCTGCAAAAATTAATTTTTGTAATAGAATAATTATTTTTGTTCGATTTTGTTAGAAAATTAAAGCAAATTTGTGAAATAATTCTTCTATTTCAGCTTATTTCACACACATAGTCGGCCTCTATTCGTCGCCATTTTTTCAGTGATCTGGCCTTGATGAATGTAGACGGCCTTGATCTTGGCCCGTCACTCTTTCCATGGTTAAGTCAGAGTCAATGAAAGGATAGTTACTTCTTCTCCTGTCATTGTGTGGTCTGTGGTCCAAATGGGTGGATTTACAGTTTCCTGCACACGTTTTGCCAAATTTTCTGGCAACTAAATGACACTTACAATCCATCCAGCAAAAGAAAACTATGTCAAGGTCGGGAACTTCAAAATTAGCCGATCAAAGCGATTTAAATCTATCATGTACAGCTTTGATTGGCTAATTTTGAATTTCATGACCTTGATATAGTTTTTCTTTCACTGGATGAACCTTAGTTGTGGAAGAGTGATCGTCAAGAGGACAATGTGCTGCAAAGTGACTCCAATGTCTGCCTTTCAATTGTATAACTCTTCATCCATCGACAATTCTGTTCTTAACGTCTAGCATTGACATGGAGAGCACACGGAAAGCTGATTCTAAAGGTACGTTCACAAAGACGCCCTACATGCGGATACGTGCGGAAGCGGCAGTGAAGTAGCCAATCAGATTCATTCCTCATCTGCCGCTTCTAAGCCGGATCTGAGATCGTTTGAGGTCAATTTTTTTCTAAGCGGTAGATGCGGCGAGAGCGGCAAAGTTGTCACGCGAATTCTTTCTACCAATCAGCGGTAATCTTCTTGAGAGCGCCAAAATGGAAGTATTGGAAGGAGTGGGAAGTGCCCTGACGCTGAAATAAAGCTAATAGAAGTATATCTTCACCTACATCCGATGAAATAATGTTTGTCAGAAATATTCCGACACCTAATAATACAACAAACACGTTCAGCATAAAAATTTGCCAGTAATGGAGGCCGGATGTTTACTTTTAACAGGAAGTACTTGTTCTGTGAGCACCACCCCTAGTGGCAGTATTTTGAAACGTCATACGGAAAGCTTGAATTGCCGCGTGTTTGTGATTAGGAGAGGGATTGACGCATTGCATCGCAGCTGCTTGCTTCCGCATGTGCCGCGTCTTTGTAACTTGGAACCTATCATCATCTAGGAAGAGGTCACGGTAAAATAACAACAGGGAATGTCTAGAACAGTAGAAGTCGACTCCAATTCGACTCATCTGCTACGGGGAATTAGCGCCGTTTTTATTTCACTGATTTAGCATTGTAACTGTGCTAAATGGGCTTTGCTTCCAATTCAACTCTTCCATGCTTAAATACAGACACTGCTGACATAATTTATTTCGTCAGAAAACAAAACTCCGTTACTTAACATAATTATGAAAAATAAAATAGTTAATGAAATTTTAATATACTCAATTGATTTTTAGTAAGTAAACACGGTTTTTTAAATTACAATATCATACAATAATTTCTAGTCTTATTCAATGTTTTCAAAAACACTAATAGAGAATACAATACCTAATCCCTTAAACAAAATCGAAATGCACTTATGTTAGTTTTTCCATCTCACCATATCGCTCTAATTCGCCATTAGAAATAGTCCCTTTCTCTTCGGATATTGATTTTGTAAAAAATGATGAAATCACTACTTGAATGATTTTAAAAATAACTTGTTATATTTGTAACATGTTGATTTATTTTGCAACTGAAAGCTAAATTTTACAGCCTACTTGATCGATGACTGCAGCGCCATCTCATTGACGAAATCTATAATATATAATAAACAATGCGATTCCGAATTCTTTGAAGCATTCAACCAAATCTTTCAGATCATCAGTATCAGTGGATTCAACAATTTTTGGTTTAGTGATGGCAGACAGATCTGCACTAGTAGTCGGTGGTAAGCAACCTGACTTTACCCAGCATATACAGGGTGAGTCAAAGTTTTTAACCCCTTCAATCTTGGATACATATGTAGTTATGCAAATTCCAATAAAGGGAGCGAATAGGAAGTTGAACGTGCTCTTTCTCATAGTAGCACATAGTGTTGCCAATATGCAAAGTAGGACATATGCAAATCGGTTTGGTAGGACATATGCAAATCGGTTTGGTAGGACATATGCAAATCGGTTTGGTAGGACATATGCAAATAGTTTCTACCAAACCATATGAGAAACCTCAAAAAAAAAAAACAATTACAAACTCGTTCAGCATCAAATAAGCAACAAAACAAAAAAAAATTCAAAATACGATAAACGGATAACCCAAAAATCTCATTGCGATCTCTGCAATTGGACAATCGGCTCTTATATTGTTTGTTGCTTACAAACAGTCAAGTGTACAAATTAAGTTTTTACAATCAATGCAGAAGGTGTTCAATGTGATGTCCACCTGCACCATAACAAAATTCTGCCAGGCATTTCAACGATGCCTTTACATGTGACTGGTGCTACTGCCATTATTGCAACGAGGTTTTTGGGTGATTCATTCATCGGATTTTGAAAATATTTTTTGTTTTTTGCTTACTTGATGTTGAGCAAGTTTGTAATTCCTTTCTTTGTGTATCGCCTAAGGTTTAGTAGATATAATTTGCATTTGTCCTAATTTGCATGTAGACAAGATTGTAAATGCCACCATGAGAAAGAGCCACCATTTGTGTATTCACTTCCTTTATTAGAATTTGCATAACAACATTTGCTACAGACTTTTGACTCAACTTGTATAATAAATAAATAAAAAAGATCAACATGTGAATGAGGTGGGTTTTTTTTTAATAAAAATTATTGTGTATTTTCCATTAGTTGAAGGTTTCAAATACAAGTAACCAAGCAGAGGTCTTGGAATAGTTTTAGTTTCTTTTCGCAGGGAAGTGATACAACCTTCACCAAGTGTATTTCATTTTATTACTTAGAAAGTTCGACCAGACATTAGAATTTATTTAGAACGAGACAAGCCGTAATTTAAGTTAGGTTAAATAGGCAAAATCTTGCTAAGATGTATCATATTTCTTTATTTCAGGGCGACCAACGTAGGAAAAAAATCATGAAGAATCTTTTCACTTTCGTATTTGGTTTAGTTTGCTTAACTGCTGTGGGAGCATTCAGATTGCCAGATGCCACCAAAGAACAAATGGACTTAGAGGAATATGCTTCTTTTGAGGCACTGGAAGAGTTGTATTCCCTCGACCAATTAGAATCACATGAAAGCAAGGAGAAAAAAGAAAAGCGCTCAGCTTCAGAAGACGAAGGAGAACATGAAGAGAAACGGTCACCACCAGAAGGAAAGGGGAAACCCGAAGGAAAGGGAAACCAAGAAGGCGCGGGGATAGAGAAACGGTCACCACCAGAAGGAAAGGGGAAACCTGAAGAGGTGGGAAAACCTGAAGGAAAGGGAAAACCCGAAGAAAAAAAGAAACGGT
>JAHWFO010077053.1:1128381-1183402 GCA_023313115.1 Rhysida immarginata | reverse complement strand
AACCTGAAGGAGTTGGAAAACCCGAAGGAAAGGGAAAACCTGAAGGAGTGGGAAAACCTGAAGACAAAGAGAAACGGTCACCACCTGAAGGAAAGGGTAAACCCGAAGGAAAGGGAAAACCTGAAAGCAAATAGAAACCCTAAAAACAATTCTCTATAAGGGGGGAAAGTGTTGCCAGAAGAGAAGAAAAAGACTTTAAGGTTTGGAGAAACATAAAAAATGTCCCAAATCTCTGTAACGTTAACAAAAACCTTCCCGAGTTAATTCTAATCGGAAATAATATTCTAAAATTTTAAAATAAAAAGAGGTCTGAAATAAGTATAAAATAATAAAGTTAACGAAAAATCTTCATTTGTATAAAGTTATCTCAAAACGTATTTCAAATTACTACTTATATGGAAACCAAAATGTATATTATATAAGACTAGAGTTAAAAATAAACTTTGTAAATAAAGACTAGTGTTTTATTTAATTATTTATAACAATGCTACTTGATAAAAATTTTAAAAACGCATAACAAACAATTTCATAGTAAATATTACGCAAATGAAAATCAGATAAAATCTCGTATTTTATTTGTATAAACCTGCTGCTTTTGAATCGTCGATTCACAGCCTTTTTATCTACAAGGGACTTCGCTAATTTAAGATCTATTTTGCTGATGAAAGTCCATCTCCGTCAAATAAAACAAAAATAAAGAACTTTTCTATAAAACGATAGTAGGCTATGTCCTCATTCTCTTATTAAATTTAGATTTTTTCAAAAGTGTTTCTTTATTTGTATTTAAAGATTAAAAATTCTGAAAGTTAGTTTTCAATAAATATTACACGTTCAATATATCCTGTATCTGTCTCCTTTAGTCCAAATATCTTACAAATCATAAACCAGGTCGCACAGTTCACGGCGAAATTTCATGAAAGCAGAATCATCTAAGGCAATTGTGTTAAAGAAATTCTTCATGCAATAGATCCATAATATTTGAGCAATATACAATTTCAGCACTATGAGAATACATACGGTGTATGAAGCTGTACACAATGGATTTTTGAAAATGGCATCACTTTATGCCCTTGCAGCAGAGTCATCTTCATCTCTGCTCCTGTTTTTATTCAGATGGCATCACTTTAATTTCTTCTCATCTTGGGATAAGAATAATTTCTTCTTATCTAAGAATTCATTAACCAAATTGTATCCAAGATGTCATCTTGCTATCAGAATTGTTTTAAAAGATAGAAAAATTGCCTTTATTTATTTTACTTCGGATAAGCAATAAGAAGAATAAGAAACAAACGGCCTAGCTTTAGTAATATAATAAATGTTTATTTAATGTCGACGCGTTTAGATATTATCGTCATATTCTATGGGCATATAACTACATGTTAGGTTTTTTGATCAATACTTAAATATACTTATTTTTAAAATTTACAATAAAGGGAGTGACAAACACCTCGAAGGAATTTCTAACAAATATGACAGCATCATCCCTGGATGTTTAACCAGGTGATTAATTATAACAAACAATCGTATAATATGGTGATAATACCATAATGAGTCGCCATTAAATAAATATTTATTATATTGCTAGTCTTAGATCGTTTATTTCTTATTATTGAAGCAGTATTGATTTTCACGCCCATTATGAGGATAAGCAAGCCTCTCAGAGCAATATCTAGCATATGTACTTATACATTGCTCAACTTTAAGTTTGCACGAAATCAAATCATACCTCATAGAAAACGTACAATGCAATCCCTTACTAATACAGATATAATATACACTGAGTGGCCAGTTTATTAGGAACACCCATATAATACTGTGTTGCGCCACCCCTAGCAGCTATAACAGCACGAATTCGCCGTGGCATGGATTCAATCAGCTGCTGGATGCATTGCTCCATGATTTTTGTCCATGTGGATGCAACAGCTGCTCCCAGTTGATGCTTATTTGGATGGTGGTGGATCCATGACTCAAATAACCCGTTCCAGCTCATCCCAAAAATGTTCGATTGAGTTCATATCCGGGGACTGTGGTGGCCATAGGTGTAAGGTGAATTCATTATCGTGCTCTAGAAACCATTCCATGACGATACGAGCCTTGTGACACGGACCATTGTGCTGCTGGAAGTATCCTTCCGATGGGGGAAACACAGTAGCCATGCAGGGATGAGTGTGGTCGGTAACAATGTTTAGGTAGCTATGACCATTAAGGCGTTGTTCTACAGGTATCAGCGGATCAAGAGTGTGACAGGAAAACATTTCCCAGACCATTACAGAGCCACCACCAGCCTGAACAGTGGAAACCAGACAGGAGGGCTCTATCCCTCCGTGCAGTTGTCTCCAAATTCTGCGTCGGCCATCTTCATGGTGCAACAAGAAACGGGATTCATCCGACCAGCAGGCCTTCTTCCAGTCGTCGACGGTCCAGTGTTGGTGATCACGGGCAAACTGGAGATAATTTTGCGGTTTTGGGTGGAGATCAAAGGTACTTGGACTGGCAATCGGATGTTGTAACCCATCATTGCCAATGTACGGCGTATAATGCGTTCAGAGATGTTATTCTGCGGTCTAGTGTTGTACTCCACGGTTAGTTGACGAGTCGTGATGTTTCTATTCACATGAACAAGCATTTCCATCATACGCTCACCCCTTAGATCGACGAGTCGTTTGCGACCACAGGCTAGTCTATGGCTGGTAGTTTTTTGGTTGTTTCACCAGTCCTGGTAAACCCTTGAAATGGTTGTTCGGGAAAAGCCTAAAAGACGTGCGGTTTCGGAAATACTCACTCCACTTCGCCGGGCACCAACTATCAACCCGCGCTCGAAATCGCTCAGATCCTTTGTTTCCCCATGGTGACGGTCAAACCACTTGCAGTTGACAGGTGTGTCCCTGCTTTATAATGGTACTGACGGTCACATGACCAGCTGATACGAAGTAATTGCTATGCCAACGGATTTGCATAGTTATAGGCGTTCCTAATAAACTGGTCACTCAGTGTATGTATCTTAAATGTATTAAGTTTAAGTATAAAAATATATAGTTTAGTTCTCAATAATAGTGATCCACCAAAAACATTTCATATAAAAAATGTAGCCAAATCTCGCGACTCTTTAGCCGTAAAAAGTTGTGAGATCTCCTGTAGAGCCAAGCCTAGTGCTCTTATTAACTCTGACACTTTCATTTACAAAGCACTCCGAATTATTAAATCTTTAGTTAAAGAACATTTTGTGACTTGGCAATTACGTAGCACGAGAATGTGACGGTAATTTTAATATTCACGTTTATTAATAAAGTATTACATAAAATAATATTTATATGGGAACTGAACGTATATGTATTTATTGCGTGGAATTAAATTTAATTTTTTTACATAGCATTGTAAAGTTATAGGATATGATAACTTCCCTGTGATTCGAATGAATTATTTTGGGCAACCCGGGGCGGTACTGCATCTAAGTCGATTATATTCAGTTATGGCTGACTCTTTGACACTATAATCTTCAATATTAATCAGATGCAACTGTTCTTACTTGTCAAACTTGATAGCGCTCAGTAAGCTTCACTACAATCTTACGCTTTGACATTATTGTAATCAGGAATATTAATTTTTTACCTAACAGCTTCTGATGCTGTCATTTTAATATTCACGTTTATTAATAAAGGATTGCATATACAGGGTGTTTTTGAATTGAGTACAGATTTTTTGGGAGATGATAGAAGAAGTCCTTAGAAGTATTTTTTGTCATATGAACATGGGGTCCTCGCAGCTCCGTTTACTTATAATACTGCATTGAACAATCAAATGACACCGGGACGCAGTGTGCGTTGGTAGGCCTAGATTATTTTATTTTTAACATTTAACACAAGCAATCTACTGTAATAACTTTTAAAGTAATTGTTTGCAAAGAAATTTCAAGGTGCACGTGCTTGTTTGTTGAAAAGTCTTAGGACAAACTTCGTCAAGGAGATTCCATGGTATCCAACCCCTTTGTAAAATACGATTAGTCCATATGTAAATGAACTAATCGCATTCTGGGAAAGCAGTAGGTAAAGATTTGTTTTAAAAAGTTCACTTGATGTACTTTTTACATGTGTAAAGTTAAACAAATAGTATGAATCGTTTTACATGGAATGATTATGCAGACATGCATCTGTGTCTCGGTGCTGCTGGTACCATGGATGGTGCAAGGCGTTTGTATGCTGAACGTTATCCCAACAGAATTCTTCCTAATTCACGAATATTTGGTGCAGTAGATCGTCGTCTAAGAGAAACAGGCGCATTCGCTCATGATAATCATCAGCGTGGATGTCGTCGGTGGTTACGCTCCCCTGAATTAGAGGATGAAGTTTTGGAAAGGTTTAACCGAAATCCATTGACAAGTAATCGTGCGGTCGGAGTTGCTTTGAATACTAGTCATACCACTGTATGGAACATTTTACATGACAACCTGCAACATCCGTTCAAGCTTCGAAAGGTGTAGGAATTATGTCCCAATGATCAGGATCCCCGGCGTGCTTTTGCGGAATGGTTTATGGATTCCAGACTTTCCTTCCATGGTTTTGTGGACAGATGAGGCAACGTTTACGCAAGAGGGAATGCTCAATAGCTACAATAGTCATCTGTGGTCTCATGTCAACCCATGTGCAACACATGTTAACAGTTTTCAGCATCGTTTTTCGTTGAATATTTGGGCTGGCATGATTCACAATGTCCTGATTGGGCCATATCTCCTACCATGCCGTCTTAACGGGCAAACATACCTTGGTTTCCTGAAGGAGGAGCTTCCTGGTCTTCTTGAAGATGTTCCACTAATGACCAGGCATTTGATGTGGTTTCAACAGGATGGCGCACCTTCGCATTACACAAGAGCAGTTAGAGATTACCTAAATGAGACATATCCTGGTCGTTGGATTGGTCGTGGCGGACCAGTTGCTTGGCCACCGAGATCGCCAGATCTCACACCGATGGGTTTTTTATGGGGAAGCATAAAATCAATGATGTACTCCGAACCCGTACATACCGAAGAAGAATTGGCGGCTCGTGTTGTCGCGGCAGCAGGTGACATCAGCGACCGTGCATATCAACTGTTTCCACGCGTACAGCAATCCATCATAAAAGTCATACAATAGATTGCTTGTGTTAATTGTTAAAAATAAAATAATCTAGGCCTAACAACGCACACAGCGTCCCGGTGTCATTTGATTGTTCAATGCAGTATTGCAAGTAAAGGGAGCTGCGGGACCCCATGTTCATATGACAAAAAATACTTCTAAGGACCTATTCTATCATCTCCCAAAAAATCTGTACTCAATTCAAAAACACCCTGTATATATGGGAACCGGGCTGCGTAATTGCCAAATCACAAAATGTTCTTTAACAAAGATATAATGATTTGGAGTGCTTTGTAAATGAAAGTGTTAGAGTTAATAAGAGCGCTAGACTTGGCTCTACATGAGATCTCACAACTTTTTACGGCTAAAGAGTCGCGAGACTGGGCTACATTTTTTACATGAAATGTTTTTGATGGGATTTCACTTCTTTGTGTAAGTGGTCCTCCTTTCCCTGACATCCTTTTTTGATATCAGCCTCCGGTTTTCGCATAGCCCGCTCCCTGTTTTTTTTTGGCCCTTCTCGGTGGGTTCGAATGATTTATTTTTGGAAAATCTGTGTGATACGCCATTTGAGTCGATTATCCTCGTTATGGCGGACTCTTGAACTTTGGCGCTACTATAATAATCAATGTTAATTAGATGCAAGCTGCTCAGGCTTTTTACTCTTGATTATGCTAAGTAAGCTTGACTGCACACGAGAATACCGAAGAGCCTATGTCTAGAAGTGCGCCGTTCAAACTTAGTCCTTGACTTTTATGTTATAGTTATAGCAAACGCCACAGATATAGAGTATTATTCGCGCTGAACATATACCCTATTAATTATTTCAAATTAACTCCTAACTGAAGCGAATTTATGAGTAAGTCCGTTAATGAATTGTATTACTCTCTGTATAAAATAAATAAAGAAACCACTATTTCCACAACATTATTTTTAATGTCGGTATGCGCATTTCGACGACGACATCGTCTTCTTCTTTATCTAATTTTTCACTGAAGAATAGGGCATTGTCGTCGAGATGCGCATACGGACATTAAATAATATTGTGGAAATACTGTTTTGTTTCTTTTTACTTTATACAGTTTACTGTTCTCCACAGTTTCTTGCAATTTAATTGTTTGGATTTGTATTACTATCCTTTTAACTTTTTTTCTTATCCTCAGGATCCAGTTTCAAACCTTGTACAACATCGATAGAACCAATTACTATGCCCAAACTCAAATCAATATTCCTTCTGAATATCACACTTGCTCCTACTTTTATCATTATTGTCTCCTCTAATCCTGCTGTCATGGAAGTGTCGTCTTCGTACTTTCTTGTACACTCACAGCCCTTTCGAAAGATACTTGGGCAATCTACAGGAAGAGTCACTGGACATACCTGTATTTCAGAAACGGTGTGTAAAATAAACGATGTGATCATACTAGCAGGGAATAGGATAGATGCTCTATCTTTTGAGACAGTTTTGGAGTTTGGGCGCCATCGTGAAATCTGCCATTTTGGGTCAAGCTTCATTTGCTTAAATGGGAAGGGAGTCATGTGGAATATCAAATAACACCAGTTTTTTTCTCAGCAGTTCATTCCTGCAATCGGGTTTCAGTTATCTGTTGTGGTTCGCACGTATCGAAACTCGGTTGCAGCAGCTAAAGGATGTGTTCAATGTGTTGTCCCTGCTGCTGGAGAGAGAGCTCAAGGTGTTTTATCCATTCATCATGCACGCGCACAAGAACGCCGAGGTAATGCTATTACAGGCCTGTGCTGAAGGTCACGTTTGCTTTGGATTTTCACAGCATACAAAAGTTGTTTCAAGTGGGCCACAGGTACAAATATAACGGTGTGAGATTTAGGGAATGTGGTGGCCACTCGACAGGATCGCGCTGGTCAATCCAATGACGAGGTAATTGCCCATCCAGCCATTGACGGATATTAAGGCCGTTGTGTGGTGGTGCACCAGCCTGCTGGAAAAAACTTGGGAAACTGCTATCATCAGTCAATAGTGACGTGAACGCAGTGTTCTGTAGCATTCGCAGGTACTCATCAGCATTTAAGGTACCGTCTATGAAAACGGTCCAATGAAACGTGTGCCCCATATCCCACACAACACCATAACTTTGCTTTCACCAACGACTTTGGATGGAACTATCCAATGAGAGTTCGTATCCATCCAATATCTCATGTTCTGACGGTTTACCTCATCATTGACATAAAAATTTGCCTCGTCACTGAACACAATATTATGTACAAATGAAGGATCCAGTCGATAGTTTTCCAGAGCCCATGTACAGAACTTCTCACGTCTGCCCGAATCATCCTCGGATAGTTTTTGCTGCATCTGAACTTCGAAAGGATGCCACTTGTTGGTATGCAAAATCCGTGCTATGAATGATTGGCTGAGTCCACGCTCAACTGCAAGCCATCTTGTGCTGCGTTTTGGACTCTTTTCAAATGTTGCCAACACCCCTGTTGAGGTTGCCTGAAATGTGATATCACATATGCGACGGTACTGTGCGCGATTGGTTCGGAGTGCCGGGCGTTGAAATCAGAGCGCGTTCCCCGGCTCAATCCTCTCCTCCTTCATTAGTGCCATCTCCAATTACCTGCAACAAATAATTGTCCAGTGTCAATGTTTTTGTTAATAACTTGTGAACCATAATAGATAACTGAAATCCGCATACAGGAATGAACTCCTGAAAAAAAACAGGTTTTATTTAATCATTATTGAGTTTAACTAACATCCCCTGGAGATGTAAATCAGGTTTTTCACATTCTACAAAGTTAATTCGTTGAAAATCGTCCATAGCGTTCATAGCTTCTAAGGTTTGCATTAATTTCATTTACTTTAGCCTCCGCCATTTCAAGTGATTTTTGTAAGTTATCGTGTAATTATGCCATTTGTTAGGCCTTCCTTTAGTTCATCTTTTGTCGAGTTAAAACTTTCCATGTAGGTCGCATCATATACAATATGTAGTTCTTCTAAGGTTCGACATAGTTTGAACATAAGAAGTAACGAAAAGAAGTATTTTTCAGGCACTTCCTCAACGTCATAGAAATAATGGTTTGAGATATGGTCGGTCGCTTCTTTTCAGATACTTCTTACAGTCTTCTAACACAATATTCGACTTTTGTTGAAATTTGTTGCAATTTAACTATATCATAGTTTTTTGATAAATTGTACAAATTGATATGATCCGAATCTTTTGGCCTTGTTAGGATAAAAATCATCAAGCCATGACTCATAATAAATATCAGTAAAATCCGGTTCAAATATCATCCTATTGTAACCTTATACCCCTGATTTTTGGATTTTACACAGTGGGTGCCAATGTAAATGGACACTCCCTTCTCTGAAATCAGAGTCCAATGAAATGAACTCAAAAACGGTAGCTCAATAAAATGCTCAAACAAATTCAATATGCAAAATCAAGGACACAGGTTAGGTTCTTTTTAAAATGGCAGGCTGTGACTTATTTATTTCAATAAGGAAAGCAAGGTTTGGAATTAAACAAATGTCTTTTTATTCAAAGTTAAACAAACCAATGAGATACAAAATTAAATGAAGTCTTAAATCTAAATGAAAAGAAAGTAGATAGATCTTAACACGAAAGAAGAAAGTTAATATTAAAATTCCCAAGTACTTATATCTAAGATAACATGCAAAATTCAATAAATGTCAATAAAAATCAATTGCTCTGAGGAAAGAGATAGTTCTACTCAAAATTCTATTTCTAGAAAGTTCTCTCAAATTTACTTCTTTATCGTACCTTTGTCATGACACTCAATTAGATCAATATATCAAATTTCAGTTTTACTTACAATTACGTAGTTCAAACACCTGCAGACTTGTCAAGCACTTTTAATCCACTTTAATGCACAAAAACACTTCTGTGTTTAACAGGCCATAAATTATATCACTTAGCACTCTGAAGCACAAAAACACATCTGAAGAAAATCCGGATCGATTAGTGAGTGAGTCCACTGGAAGTCTCAAAGTATCCCCACTAAGTTCAACAGAAGATCTCACAATATGCAGTTGTCTTCCTTTCTCAATGTCGGGTTTCTAATAATTCCTGTCGCTTGAAGAAAATCATGTTGCTCTGAAGAATATCTCGTTGCTCATTTACAATTGCTCTGAAGAATGTCGGGTTTCCAATTTCCATATTTTGATTCTAATCATAACTGACGACTCTGAAGAATATCAATTGCATACTTGTTCCATTTCAATGTTACTTAGGGTACGTTTCTCTTAAGTTTCCTTTTAAAAACAGCACTATTTCGGGAGTCTCTTTATCATAACGTTAAATGTCCAATCGGGAGTCTATATTATGTTCCAATATTATGAGCCAGTACAAGCATTGATCTCGGGAGGAAAGAGCCACCAGATCGCATTAACGACTACGGAGGTTACGTAGCCGCCGTGGCACATCTCATCTGACCCTCCTCCTTCAATCGGCCGACGGAGAGAGCGTTCCACCTCCCCTCGACTACCTGCTTGCTTAACCCACATCATCCCTTCCACTTATTTCCTTTTGATGAGCCTGCTCACTCCATAAATTGAATTTTAGAAATCAGCCTAGCTACTTGGCTAACTGTGGAAGTTGCACAGCAGCTTTTTTCGCAAATGCTATTTCTAGTCAATTTCCATAATTGCCGTTATTCCATTCGAGAGGAGAAGGCGCGCAGCCTACCTCTACCAACTCTCAAGCATGACTCATGAAGAAGTTTCAGTTTCTCCCTTATTTATAGCTTCGCCCGCATCCGGTCTCCTTCCCTCTCCACAACTCACAAGTTCAAAAGTGAATAAACCACAAAATTACTAACGATTCCAAATACTACATAAAATTCGTGTTACAAACAATTCATTAAAAAAAACAACATATCTATTTATTGGGGGATTCCAATGACCAGTATCAACAATACTTATTTAAACTCGAAAAGAACGTCTCTTCCTGTCATTGCTCCACCCCTCCTGTTATTTCACAATCGTGTGCCTTCCAATAATTATCCAAATTTATAATCTTACATTATCTCCACTTGATATGCCACTACGTCAAAAACACTTATGTTACCATATTCTCAAAAGGAAATTGAATAATACCTTCTATTATTCCTGGGATCAATTTTATTATAAAACGAATATATTACTTAACACGTGATAACGTCACAATATTCTCTTTACACTTAACTTTACGGTTCCGATAGATACTGACATCACGCCATCTTATTGTTGTTTGAGGATCAGTCCCGTACAGTGGAATTCTAAGCAAAGTGTCACTTGCCTCCATACCTCAATACGGCCAGTTCGACAATACCCTTCGTTCGATGTTGTATAAACGACTTCTTAAACTTTTCGTAGAATTTATATCACTTGCGTTTGTTTTTCGCTTTCTGTGGTGTATGTTGTTATATAATAATTCAGGATAGCTGTTTTTTCTCCCACGAACTGGATATTTGTTACAATTCCATGCGAGCAACATTGCAGGTTAGGTTAGGTTAGGTAATCGTTTATCATAACTCAGTCTTTTTTGCGCACAATATTATAGTGATTATTAGATGATAATGCTTTTTTGCAGCTATTGACTACGATATCTGTTACGGTAAGTGCTTCAGTAATTTGATGTGAGAATCCAAACTGACATACACTCCCATGTCAAAAGTCATGGGATAGCACCTAATAACTTGTGGGACCTCCTCTAACCCGGCGAAGTGCCACACAGCGACGTGGCATTGATTCCAGAAGTCGGTGGAAGACATCTGAAGACATTGCCAACCATTCCGACTGGAGAGCTTCCCACAATTGCCCATTACGGAGCCACCACCGGCTTGCACAGTGCATGCTTGACAACTTCGGTCCCTGGCCTTCATGGGGTCTGTGCCACACTCGAGCCATACAATCAGCTCGTATCAGCTGGAATCGATACTCATCAGACCAGGTCACAAGTTTCCAGTTGTCAAGTGTCCAGTCGATGTGTTCATGGGCCCAGGAGAGACGTTGTTGACGATGTCTTGTTGTTACCAAGGGCACCCCCGTGGGTCTTCTGCTTCCATATCCCATGGACACAAGATTTTGTTGAACAGTTCGCATCGATACAGCTCTAGTATCACCCTGGTTAAAATCTGATGTCATCTGGAGTAGTGTCAGTTGCCTGTTAGCGCTGACCATCCTACTCCGACGCCGTTGGTCCCGTTCATTGAGAAGGTGTGGTCGACCACTGCGTTGTCCATAGTGGGAGGTTATTTCGTGAAGTTGGTACTCTCTGTAGACTCTTGAAATTGTGGACCGTGGGATGTTGTATTCTGAACCACCTCCGATATTAAATGACCCATACATTGTGCTCCACATTCGAACTCGGATTGCTCTCTCGTGTAGCCATTGTCACACTGAACACCTCACTCCTTACTCATGACACTGTAACTAAACCTACTGACACTGATTTGCATATTTATACTGTTTTCACATGATGCTACTCCTACTTGAAAAATAAGTCCACTGCTATCCCATGACTTTTGGCATGTGAGTGTATAAGCTTTTTAGTGTTCTTTTTTCGCAAACAGTAATTGTATTCTTAGTGAGTTTGATAGGACACGACCCGTTGATTAAGAGTAGGCAAAAGATTCTTGCTAAGTTTGGCTCACGTTACATACTTTGATACAAATGATGCTACCTCCTCAAGTGGCGACTTGCGAAGAATTGGGGCATATTTAACCCACGATATCAAATTAAATTGTTGAGCACTTCGAGATTGGTATTTACGTCTTCAAAAGTGATGTTCGACCTTAGCAAGTGGCTCATCAGACGATGTAATGAGGTCCGACGTAGCTTTAAACTTATTATCTATGAAATGAGAAATTGAGACAGTTCAGTAATACTTTTGTTAGCCATATCCCGTTGATTTCCCTAATGTGTTCCAGTAAATAACTCCGCATCCATTCAGAAGGACTTATGATAAGGAACCATGTTGACGGATTATAATTTTGTGTCATGCAATTGATGTCATTTCTCGTTTTTTTTTCTTTTTCAAAATTGTTCCGTCTTTTACAATCGCCCAAATATTGCAGTCAAATCGCCTTCTAGCTCATTTTTATTTATTAAGCATTTGAAAATATTGTTCAGCTATAATTTTTCTTTTCGATTTACGCAATTTATTTTTATAAAAAATACCAGAACCTAATTGACGAATATTAGCATCATTTAATAAGAAAAATAAATATTGTTGATTTAACGGAAATTGAAAATATTTTGACATTAATCTTTTTTAATAAATGCCATGCCTCCAGTTTAACAAACGTTTCCAACGAAATTCATATCTCGGAGTTGCTATTGTTTCTCACTCTTAATAATTGGTCAAGCAATATCAATATCAATTGCTCCATGCTTGCAAGGAATGTCGTCACCAATTGCATAATAGCCATTCCGTTGCAGGTTAATTGATGTATGGCAGTGATCTTTAACCATTAACACTTTCATATTTTGAATTTTTTGAATTTTTCCTTTCATTGTATCCTAAACAATATCATTATGCCAAATTTCAAGTTTTTAGGGCTGCGAGAAGTACCTCAGATTTTTGATGATCGGTTAATGAGTCAGTGTCTAAATAAAGAAATTTTGAGTTCTTGTATCTTATGAATTAGAAAAGATATAAACGTAATATTTAAAGGTTCAGTTTCATTTGCAACGTACTCTATATATAAAAAGTTTCAGGATTCTATGCAACTCTGGAACAAAGAAATGTAGGGTCAAAAGTACGCCGAGTTGCTTCCTGAAAAGGATGTTACGGCTGTGCTTGCTCGACTTGGCGAGAGCACTACCGTGCTCTCCAAAATGTAAAATATAACTTTTTTCAACCTTAAAAGAAGAATTAATCAACAGAAAACTGAATAAACAAAGGACTGCTGACCAATCACATAGCTCTGTGATGAGGCTGACAATTTTGGGGTGGTTGTGCGGGGGTCTATGCATCAGTGTCACGTGAGTTTGGGTTTCGAAGCGATGAGACACGAGAAGCCCACGTAAGCAGAAAGCTTGTCAACGTCATCTGAGAGTGAAATGGATCACCGATGACGTAAGGAGGCCAAGTGACGCTATTCTGATTGCCGTAGAGGATCACGGTAGGACGAAGGCGGGAAAATCGAAAGGTTTGCCTGAGGATTTGTCAAAGCGCCGTAACCAAATAAGGAAGGCGAGGCAGAGTCGAATAAAGGAGGCCGCGAGAGCTTCAGCGAGGAGAGAGAGCTCGGAATGAATGGGCATGCAGCCTCCAAGAAGGCAGGAGGCAGGTCCCCGACGACTCGAGATGGTCGAGAGAGGAGTGAGAGGAAGCAGAGGAGCTAAAAATGTGAGTCAATATTTTATTTTGATAACCACTGTAGCCCTTAAAGGTAAAATGTATCTTTAAAGATACATGAATTTCAAATTATTTTCTTGATTAAATCCATTGGTTAAGCCGAACTAATGTCCATGTATCTTTAAAGATGCATCTAATGTAGTTATTAAACAAGTGAAGTCCTCAGTCGATACTAAAATAAAGTAAAAAAAACAATTTTTTTCTTCAACCCCATTCTTCAAAATGGCAGATGATGTTGGTGCCTCCTCAAGTGCCCATGTAAAATTAACCTACTTTTTATGTTTTTAACCTTTAAAACTGTATAGATAAGATAAATAATAATAGAGATAATATAAACATTTAAAAGCATTACTCGAGCTTTCTTGCATTTTCTTTTAAGCTCAGAAGGAGCAATGTATATACAAGGTGTTTTTGAATTGAGTACAGATTTTTTGGGAGATGATAGAAGAGGTCCTTAGAAGTATTTTTTGTCATATGAATATGGGCTCCCCGCAGCTCCGTTTACTTACAATACTGCATTGAACAATCAAATGACACCGGGACGCAGTGTGCGTTGGTAGGCCTAGATTATTTTATTTTTAACAATTAACACAAGCAATCTACTGTAATAACTTTTAAAGTAATTGTTTGCAAAGAAATTTCAAGGTGCACGTGCTTGTTTGTTGAAAAGTCTTAGGACAAACTTCGTCAAGGAGATTCTATGGTGTCTAACCCCTTTGTAAAATACGATTAGTCCATATGTAAATGAACTAATCGCATTCTGGGAAAACACTAGGTAAAGATTTGTTTTAAAAAGTTCACTTGATGTACTTTTTACATGTGTAAAGTTAAACAAACAGTATGAATCGTTTTACATGGAATGATTATGCAGACATACATCTGTGTCTCGGTGCTGCTGGTATCATGGCGGTCATTTCGAACAAATACTGTAAAAGTCATACAGTAGATTGCTTGTGTTAATTGTTAAAAATAAAATAATCTAGGCCTACCAACGCACACTGCGTCCCGGTGTCATTTGATTGTTCAATGCAGTATTGTAAGTAAACGGAGCTGCGGGGAACCCATGTTCATATGACAAAAAATACTTCTAAGGACCTCTTCTATCATCTCCCAAAAAATCTGTACTCAATTCAAAAACACCCTGTATATTCTAAGATACATTACGAAAAAGACGTATTATTCTGCGTAAAATTAATTTAACTCCCTATTTGGTATTGCTATACTTATATAAACAAGATTTGATTCAAAAATTATTTTTTTTGTTGCCGAAATGATGAGTGCTCCTTTAAGGGTTAAAGACTTAAGCTCCCCAGCGAGTTCATGTATGCTTGCTCATTTGAATAGTCGAGTTCATGTATTCTTTGTTATCGGTTATGTCGTAAACTGTCACCCGAGCGAAGAGACTGCTTCCTCTGTCACCTTTCCACTCTTTTTCAATAGTCTGCTCACACTCTCCATTATCTCCAGTTACTGATCATTTTTAAAGTTTTTCATGAAAATCTTAACTTCTAAGACTTATCAATTTTAAGAAAGATCTTTCATTGTTAGAGTCCCTGTGGGGTCTTCCCAGGACCTAAACGCTCACCTTTCTTGGAGGTGTGTTCCGTTCGACGCCATAATCACACTTACCATTATCCTAAGTGGAAGCAAGTCCCCAGCGAAGGAATTACGCCCATTTCTATTTGGTCGAATTGTAGGCAGTAATACGTCTTCTTAAGTAGTGGACCATTTATAAAGTTAAAGCTTTTGCATCTCAAATTAATTTTTGTATTCCGGAAATTAGAATACTGTTTCGTGAGTTTCTGCACGTAAGCGGAGGTCACGGGGAATAGCTTAGTTATTATTTGTTGTTAACTTACCTTAATGGAAGGGGCCTCAGTTTGTCCCCCTTCAGCTATTCCAGATCGTTGTAACTTTATTTATAAAGAATTCAACGAATAAAATCAATTTATTTATTAATATTACCTAAAGTTATGCTCTTTGTTTTTCTTTAGAATTAAGAATCTATTTTTCCACTGCGCTCATAACTTATGTGTGACACAGAGCATTTACTTTGGCGAGTGGTACCATCGCGTGGAGAATCTACGGACCGGACTTTAACAAACCTGTTCATCGCGTTGAGAACCTTGATTTTGACACTAGTGAGCGGTATTTTCACGTACAGCATTTACGGAACGAAGTTTTGCGAGCGGTCTTTTTACGCGGAGAACTTACCGGCCAGAATCGGCAAACACCAGTGTTGTGTAGAAATTTTTTTTCCTTGTTGTTTGGCATTATTGGTAATTTTAACCCGTTGGGGGTGTTCGCTAGGTGCGTTACCGTGCGTTAAGGTGCGTTGTAGAAAAAAAAAATTATTAGCCAAACAACTGAACACAATAACAGAGGGAAAAAATTAGAGCTTTATAATAATGCATTACAAAACAAATTTAAAGAGAGACTGGGCAGTGACCCACTTAAAAGTTTGAAGCAGGCTATCCAAAGAGTGGAGGCAGTAAAAGGAGAGGACTACCAGCAAGCTAGAAGGACAGGAAAAACACAGAACGCGGAGGTAATGGCAATATCGAATTGGTTAGTAGATGAGGACTTGATTGGCCAATACATAAGGGTTATCAAAGGTGCCCTTATGTTAAAGCGAAGTTGCGGGCACTTAAGGAGCCATATTTTCGCGAAAATGGGTTAATATTTAAGAGGACAACAAACGGCATTAAGTTGCTCTTACCAGCAATCAAAAATTAGTTTACCAAGTTGTGACCTCGCTGCATAGCGACCTGGTGACGGGCCACCTAGGTATTTGTAAAACCTTGGCTAACGTGAGGCAGCAATTCACTTAGGCCTGTATGACCAAGGATGTCATAGCGTTCATTGCCGAATGCCAGCAGTGTCAGGCCAACAAAGTCGAACGTCGTAAAGCGTTTGGCGACCCGCAGCCGTTGGAGGTGCCGTCCCAACAATGGCAGATAATTGCCATTGATTTTATTCTTCCCCTTCCTAAAAAGGAGAAAGGTCACGACGCACTGTTAACGGTCACGGACCGGCTTACAAAAAGAGTGCGGTTAATACCGTGCCATGTTAACATCTCGGCGGAAGAAACGGCCAAGCTGCGTTTAGATGATATAGTCAAAATTCACGGGTTCCCGCAGGCCGTAGTATCCGATCGGGATGTACGTTTCAATGCCGATTTATGGAAATTTATATTCCAGAGCTTATCATCCACAGTCTGATGGTCAATCTGAAAGGACGAATCAGAATGTGGTACAGATATCAAGAAATTACATAAATCTTAATAAGTTCAACTGGGATGACTTCTTAACCACGGCGGAAATCGCCATAAATGTCTTGGTGTCATAGACTACGAAGATGACCCCAATTTTCGCCGATCTTGGGCGGGAAATAATTATTCCCCTTCCAATAATAAATACGCGGCAGCGAGTGAAAAAAGGGGCCTTATATAACCTCAAGCAAGCTCGCAGTGCTATTAGCCGAGCTAATAAGAAATACAAACGATATTACGATAAACGACACATGTCATGGCCTCCCAAAATGGGTGACAAAGTGTGGGTATGGGCAGCAAGACTAAACCCAATCAAACATAAAGTACGTAAAAAACTATACAGTAAATACGCAGTGCCTTTCAGGATACTAAAAGTAATTAATAAGGTGTCGGCGAGAGTCAAAATACCCAGAAAATGGGGCGGTAACAAGACCCTGCACTGTTCGTTTTTGAAAAAAGACAGGGGGCAGCGCGAAAAAAAGGCAAAGCCTACCCAAGCGAAGCCGGGTCCAGTAAAAGAGCTGTTATATCCGGACGTATACAGAGTCTAGAAGTTACTCGATATCAGGGGTAAACTCACGAAAAGAGAGTTTTTAAACAAATGGGTCAGCTATGCCCAGCCTTCCTGGGAGCCAGAGAGCCACCTACATAGAGGCAAATCTAGTAGCCAAATTCTTTTAGTGGCAGAGAAAGTCGACCACACACAACAGCAAGCGTCCCGAACAGAATGATAGACGAGTGGCTGACAGTGCTAGAGGTAGTAGCGTTTTCGCTAGAGATAGCCAAATGATGGGGGACCCATCGGTGAAGCAGGGGGCGAGTGTGTCACAAAGTTTTGCGACATGTTCGGGCTCCAGTATTAGACGCTCTCAGCTAAGTAATAATGTCGGAGTTCGAGCAGCGCCGCAAGGTGACGAAATCAAGCGAAAAGGCGAGAGATTCTCAAGTGAGCTCTCTAGGAAGGAGAGGGACGAGTGGAAGCGACGCGGAAAGCTGCGCAAAACAAACAAGGCGAGGTGGGAAATGAAATTCGAGGAGAGTGACCCACGGATTGCGACGAGAAGGTTGGCCCAGCAAAACGTAGACACTCTTTTACGAAATGAGGAATTTGTGAGATTTCTACTGAGTCCAATTGCAGCGGAAAGATGGCCACGATTGGAAGGCTTGACACGGGAGGAAGACGAAGCTCTTTCTTCGAGCACGTGCACATCAAGTGCAGCTAGTCTTGGAACTTTTGCTAATGAGACGGTTTCTAAAGTTTTCCCGATAGAAAATGACAACACGGACTCGACGACGGTATTTATCATCTCGCCAGGAGTGCTTCCCGCTTGTAGCCCGCGACGACAGTGACCACAGCCACGACAAGGCCAGCGGCAGCTCTGTTTCTTTGAAAGTACGTCAAATCTTCATTCACCACGGCCCGAAGTTCTTACGATACACTGCTCGTTCATTGGTGGTCGTAAAAGGGGTACAACAGTGGATAATTCAAGCCGAATTGGAAGAAGCAGTAGGCAGCAGTCCAGCAGGGGAGCAATATTGGACCAGTATATCCCCCTGGACGATTTCCGCCTACATACAGGAGAGTCTCGGCGCCTTTATCCCGTACGGCAGGTAAGCCATGTTTCGTTTATCAATTAACTGGCTCTGTCTGGTCACAAAACATCTCTCGAAATTTCCCGCTCGCCATTAAAAGCAATAATTCTGTCCTCTATTACGGAGGAGCATTCTTTTGCTTGGTGTAACAAGCCTTTTCAGGCCGCAGAAATTTTCGCTAGAGTATTGCAATTTTACAACTGCGTAAATTTATTTTCAAAATCAATGCGCTATCAGTTAATTTCTTTTTCTATAAGTTTGGAATTGAACTGATAATCATGGGGACGTCTAGGACTGCATTGGCAACGTTAGTAACTCTTTCTTCTCTTTGTCTTTCGTTGTTAGATTCCCTGTGGGGTCATCCCAGGGCCTAAACGCTCAGCGTGAACGCTTTCTTGAAGGTGCGTTCCGTTCGACGCCATAATCACACTTACCATTATGCTTAGTGGAAGCAAGTCCCCAGCGAAGGAATTACGCCCATTTCTATTTGCTCGAATTGTAGGCAGTAATACGTCTTCTTAAGTTGTGGACCATTTATAAAGTTAAAGCTTTTGCATCTCAAATTATTGTTTGTATTCCGGAAATTAGAATACTGTTTCGCGAGTTTCTGCACGTAAGCGGAGGTCACGGGGAATAGCTTAGTTATTATTTGTTGTTAACTTACCTTAATGGAAGGGGCCTCAGTTTGTCCCCCTTCAGCTATTCCAGATCGTTGTAACTTTATTTATAAAGAATTCAACGAATAAAATCAATTTATTTATTAATATTACCTAAAGTTATGCTCTGTGTTTTTCTTTAGAATTAAGAATCTATTTTTCCACTGCGCTCATAACTTATGTGTGACAGTGTAAGATAACAATCTGTATAGTAACGGATAATCAGCAGATTTAAAGTTGAAGTGTGAAGGCCTAACTTTAAACTTATTGTCAGTGATCAATTCAGAACATGAAACCAATAATGATGGATGATAGGCATCTTCCGCAACTCAACCCATCATCCTTAATGCAAGTAAAGGAAGAGAAGTTGGAAAATAACAAATCTAAAACTTTACCATAGTGATTGACATTTGAATTAATCTGCTCACAGTTTAAAGAGTGCATAAAAGAGTGCAACAATGATGCCTTGGATATATTTAGAAAATTGTGCGTAAGAGGGAAAAATTCAGGAACATTAAAGTCACCAGTAATAATTACATTGTCACAAGATGAGAGAATTAAGGCAGAGACAGAGTCCAGAAATAATTGATAGTCGCCTATATTTGTATAAGGGGGAATATAAATAACACCAATTATAAATCTAAGATTCTTAAATTTCACTAATAAAAAGACATAATCGATAAGTTTGATATTAATGTCCAAATATAATCTTTTATACGTAACATTAGAATTTAAAGCAATTAACACTCCCCCACCATCGGTTTTATCTTCAGAAATATGCCTGGCCTGTCTTTTAACTACTTACCTTTAATTCACCATTACTTACAGAATTATTCAGCCAAGTTTCAGTTAGGCAAATAAAATTGTAATTGTTGGCTAATTGAGATACAAAAAAATCACGAGATTTTGTTTTTAAACCTCTAACATTCTGGTAAAAAAAATGATGTACTGTTGAATGTAATGATTAGAGATTAACTAAATCAAGATAATTTATAACGAGTGGTTAAGAATCTTGACGTTTTCTCATAAAGATTTTGCCTTCAATAACCCAGAGAAATCTATAATTTTTCGTTTTTAAAATTTCTTTAGCTTTTCTGAATAAGCTGTTTTTAAATGGTGACAGGTGTTTATTAATAAAAATTGGATATTTCTCTTTACAAATGCCAAAAAAAGTCAGTCGTCAATTCTTGATTCCTATTAACGAGATTTTCTTCTGTAGAGAATTTCGCGTCTCATCTTCTTTCTGGCACATCTATCAACTATAGGCATAATTTTCTTTCCAGCTGGATCTTTTCTTCCAATTCTATGCACCACTTCGGTATCCTGATCTGAACAGGAAATATTAAGAGTTCTTTTGAATTTTTTTGTATTACAGTATTTTTTATTATTTTATTGAATTAGTTTATTGAAATATTAAGTTGTGGAGTTAAAATATAATTTTTATTGAATTCTTTAAACAATTTAATTATATACGTATACAGTTTTGCTTTAAAAATTATATTTAAAATTACATTAAAAGATATCAAAAAGAAAATGGAAAAGATTTTTACCAGTTATGGAAAATCATAACTGTATACATGATCTAAATATATATTATAAGTTTCAAAGAAATCGCAGTTAATTCTGGTCTCCTAGCAATATGTCATCAATAACCATTAGCCCATGGAGGTCTATTACTCCATGCATTAGCCTATGGACAGCGCTTCCTCTTCTCCCTAAGCAGACGACAGATGATAGTTTTCATGCAAAAATCCAGAGGTCGCTCTGAAATTAAACTTGCTGGAGAAGTATAGGGAGTCGTCCATCCTGTTTCTTTCATCCATGGTGTTTAGCAGTCGCCCGTTTCTTCTGTTGACACGCTTAGATCCTCAACGGCCGCTTGGGAACTTCGATGACCACTGGATCACTCATCACTTATTCAGTTGCAGCGCTGAGCCAAGGGACTGCTTCCTCTGCCGCCGCCTTTCCAATAGTCTGCTAACTCTCCATTACCTCAGTTACTGCTCATTTTTAAAGATTTTTCAAGAAAATGGTTACTTATAATAATTATCAATTCTAAGAAAAGTCCGAGCAACGGGAATTCTATACATTGTTACAAATTCTATTTTATTCTATAATTCCCAGAAGTAGGATGGCGTCTTCATTACTTATCTTAATGAATGTTATAGGTCTATATAATGCACAAACTTTGCATTGCATTGTTGATCATGAGATATATATTGTTGGTCCGCGCATATTGTTGGTGAGAGACCTGCTATTAGTATGCCTTGCCATCATTTTGAATATCAATTATTATCATAAGAAACAAACGCACAAACACACAAACACTCTTCTTTATATATACAGGGTGGGCCAAAAAAAACCTCGCCACTGCAAATTTCTAATCGAATGGAAACGGTCCACAAAGGGGTGAGCGATTCTAGAAGGAAGAACGCTATCATTAATTAAGGCAGGCGTTCCATTTAACGTTAACGCCTGCCTAATGGTAGCGTTCTTCTTTCTAGAATCGCTCACCCCTTTGTGGACCGTTTTCATTGCACTTAGAAATTTGCAGTGGCGAATTTTTTTTGGCCCACCCTGTATAAAGATAGGCAGATATATTCAAGCTATGAACGCAGGAAAGCGACAATTGGGTTTTCAGTGGCCGAATTTTAAAGACTGATAACGACGTAATGGAAGAAAAGAAAACGTCCATAGGTTTCATCCTTAAATATGCGCTCTGATCAAGTTAGAGAAGTTATTTATATCGAATTGAGCAAGAAATATCACTGCATTGGGTAAATTTAACTCTTGCTTTGTTACTTTCTGCATAAAGTTAAATAAATTGTACCAGAATATCATTAGAATAAATATGACTGCAAATACATTAAGCCAAAAACTCGCGACCGTTCAAAGCACGTCTTTAATGTTCGTTGCTAATTCCGTCACGTTTTCCTGCTTCGTTATTGTGCATAGCAAGCATATGAAATATTTATAGGTTCGTGCTCTGAAATTATATATTATATTCTTTGATCGTAATATGCTTTACAATTTTTTTCGCATATCCTGACTTTGGGACTATAGAAAAACCGGATTTTCTTTGTTAAGAGGATCACAAAGTTCGTATTACAAAGCAAGTAATTGTAATCGTTGTCAACGGTAAAAAAATGTAGATTACAAAAAGACTTTTGAAACTTGTTTCTGAAAGTCATATTTGAATAATTATAACATTATAAAACATACCTGAATATCATTTGCAGAACCTTCAACACAAATAAATGTATAAGATATATTATAATTTTCCTCACAATGGAAGAATCGTAAATGAACAAAGACAATTTTGAAACTAGTTTGTACTAGCAGCATTATGTACTAATTAAAAAAAATGACTCAAGTAAACTAGACTTTAACAATAGTCACGTTACACACAAATTTGTTTGATTTTTTTTTTTTTTTGCATCTTAAAATTAATCAATAATCAATAGTATTAAGGCGCATCGCAAAAAAAAGTTTTCCAATTATCCTAAAATTTTATTAGAAAAATGCCTTGGAATGTTGAAAATTGCTCTTTAGCCCCCTCTTCCTACTGTTGAGGAAATCAGCGGAACATGACGTCATTTCCTGTCGCGAAAGAAGTCGCTTCCATAACAAGTCTACATATCACAAGATTTCTTTTACCTGTTTTCCATATTTGAGTGTAAATACACAATATAGAAACTTCGTCATTGCAGTTCATGATTTCGAATCTCTTTCGTACTCCATTTACCTTGAAACGTGCGTCCCTATCGATCTCAAGTGAGGGATGGAGGGGAAATCAAACGTTCTATTCGAATAGAACATTTTTGTATATGCTAAGTGATTATCAATACCTTCACCTTTTGTTTTAAACAGATTATGCCAATGATGCAGATAGACTATTGGATGATCTTTCCGGGTGATACTGGTGCATTTTAGGCCTACTTTCAAAATTATTCAGTTGCTTTTGAGCTATCTTTCGAACTACTTTTTTAGGGCTTCTGCCCAACTCCGAAACGTACATGACTTTAATGTGCGCCACGCGCGATTGATGCTATGAACTTTCTCAATATCGACATCATGAGATTCTTGGTTTGGATGCTCTTCGTCTCACTTCTCAACCATGACCTTTCTGGCAAGTGCGACCCTGAAGTAGAGTTACAACCTGCGTAACTCATTGAATCCCTTAAGCATCCATACCCCTAGCAACGGTAAGGGGGGCATCCACTAAGGGATCAAGCGCCTGAAATGAGATTCCTGTGAGGTGGGGTAGATGTTGCTAAATAGAGTGTTCAGAAACGCAATAAGGGAGTCTTTAGGTGCTGAACCACTACTTATAGGTTGCGTTTATATGGTCACGTTATGCGCATGCTACAAATTGTTTTTTTTCTAGGTAGTTGTTTTTCTCCAAATCGGCAGGTAAGAGACCAAGATGTCGGCCTAGAAAGATGTCTAGACAACATGGAGAATATGATTTGAGTTGCTTGTGTACTACCATTAGTGGCATGCGCCTTATGCGCAAGATCACTATCACTGGAGATCTTCCATAAGACTGCTGCTCCTGTGACTCTAACGGATTTGAAAAGTAAGTACTAAATAGTTAGTAATAGAAGTGAAAGTTTACACTGTCCATTTGTATGAGGGTGCTTCAATCGAAGTATATCGTTAACCAGGTTGAATTTCAGTGTTGTTGCCATCACCTTCTAAACTACAGGCCTCACAACAGACGGTGAAAACGTCATCAATATTAGGCCCAAACAACAGCGCTCATAGGAAAAGATATTTTTATCAATGCAAGAATAGCTTTTTCTTCTTAATATTATTATTTAAAAATATATTAGTTGCAATTTTTATAATATTATGCAAAATGTTCTTAGAGCTATGTTGTTTTTGAGTCCATGACAAATCGGGAAGGAAGATATCATATTTTTTATTACCTCCTTCTACTAAGAGTAGAAGGATACTGACACCCCGCCTTCGTATTGCCTTGAAAAACTCGGCGAAGACGAGCATCTTAGTTAGTCTAGTACTATGGTAAATTTTAGTAAGGATATCGACTGATCCAAAATACAGTATACATAAGAACAAAAGTTTTATGTGGAATTGTAAGGATGGCATCCTATCTCATTCACAAAAGTTTATTACACGAAACAGTTGAAGACCAAGGCAGGTACTTTTCGAACGAAGCACTACCGCAGCATCTACTCCCAGAAACATTGTATGTGCCTGCCTGTATGATGAAGACGATGTTGCCTGTACGGTTTAGATTAAATAATATTTCTTATATTTTTTGTTTAACGCATTAAAATTATTTATTTATTCATTTATTTGTTTATTTCTTTATTAAGGTTAGATATACAGATAGTGCGAACCCGGGGCCAGCATGGTACAAACCGACAAGTAGGCCGCCGGGCGCACTAACATAAATTACAAAAAAGAAAAAAAAGATTATACGATTAGTAAATACAAGGTGATTATAATTAAAGTCCCTTTGTAAAAATGCTATAAAAAAACAACCATGAGTCCGAATGACTTCAAATTTGGACTGAGCATTCTTGAAGAAGGGGCATTTGATATGGATAAGAAAAAAATAGTTCCAAAATTTATCACTAGATGGCGCTGTAAGCGGCATATTAGGGAACCCGCATATTATGCCTAGGAGGATTTGTACTATGCAAATTGAAAGATACGCATGCACATGAGACATTGCATGTGTTATAAAAACGCAGGCCTCATGGCGTTCTCGTCATATTTGTATCTCAGCAGCTTGCCATGGGTCTGTCAATGAAGGATCGCGCTCTGCTTGTGAAGCTCTTTTACAAGAATGGCGACTCTGCCATAGCAGCTTTAAAGAAATTTCGGGTATTAAAGGGAATGAAAAAAGGATGTGGTCCGATGTCTGCAAAGGCTCTGAGGTGTATGATTAAAAAATTCGAAGCGACAGGTTCTTTTGCAGTGAAATCTGGCAGAGGGAGGAAAGCAGTTGCTTTGACGTCAGTAGAAGATGTGGCTGAAGCATTAGAGGAAGGGTCGAACAGTGGTGTGCAAACGTGCAGTGCACGGGGAATTGCCCGAACTTTAGACATGCCTGTGAGCACGGTCAATAAAATTTTACGCAATATCCTGCATTGTTATCCCTATAAAATTACCCATGTTCAGGAGTTACTTCCTGCTGACCTGCCAATTAGACACACGTTTGCTTTAGAATTTCTAGCTCGCATGGAAGTGGACAATGAATGGCCATGGAACATCTTGTGGACAGACGAAGCCCATTTTTATCTCCACGGCGTTGTCAATACACAAAATTGCAGGATATGGGCAACGGAAAATCCTTTCGCATGTGTTTCAATACCGCTTCATTCTGCAAAGGTAACTGTGTGGTGCGGGATGACAGCATCATTGATTATAGGGCCATTTTTTTTTCGAGGAAGTGGGTCCTGCGGGTCCCGTTACCTGTACAGTCAATGGTCAACGGTATGCGTGTCTTTTACGCAACCAGGTAATTCCAACACTTCAACAGCATGCATGCGTGGATAGAATAATTTTCATGCAAGATGGCGCTCCTCCGCACATTGCAAAGCCAGTGAAGCAACTGCTGAAGACACATTTCGGAGATGATAGAATTATCAGCCGTCATTTTCCGAGAGCCTGGCCTGCAAGATCACCGGACCTCAATCCTTGTGACTTCTGGCTCTGGGGTTACCTTAAAAATCATGTGTTCAGTGGCCCAGTTGCAAATTTAGCGGAATTGAAGGCTCGGATTACGCACCACGTTCACAACGTGACCCCGGAGACACTCCGGTCTGTTGTGGAACATGCTGTTTATCGTTTAAAACTTGTGGAGGAAAATGGTGGACAGCATATTGAACATGTCTTGCGCAAGTCCCGAGATAATTAATAGGCGTTTCCATTGTTGCTTTTTATGCGGTTTTTGGCCCAAGGACAATTAAAAACCGAATCATTATGTGCTTTGTATGCGGTTTTTGGCCCAAGGACAATTAAAAACCGAATCATTATGTGCTTTTTATGCGGTTTTTGGCCCAAGGACAATTAAAAACCGATTTTTCCCATCCGATGTGGTACGACCTTGCCGTGGTGGATGGGCTTTGCACTAACAGTGCCACAACTGTTAAATGACTTGAAAGTCATGTTTTCCATCATCAAACCCGAAGCAATCATGTTCATTGACCGGTACAGTTGATTTTTTGCTAATACTGTACTGTATAATAAAAAAAAATCATGTTTAACTTGTTTTAGTGTCAATTGCATTCCTTGACCAACTTTAATGTAAAAACATCATGCCATAAACAACTCATGCCAAAGCCGTCGTATTTCAATTCAAAATGTCACTTCTAGCTGAATCCGCTTCCGTTATGCCGCTTACAGCGCCATCTAGTGATAAATTTTGGAACTATTTTTTTCTTATCCCATATCAAATGCCCCTTCTTCAAGAATGCTCAGTCCAAATTTGAAGTCATTCGGACTCAAGGTTGTTTTTTTATAGCATTTTTACAAAGGGACTTTAATTATAATCACCTTGTATATAAATACAAGTTATGAACGTAAAAAAATTGAGTTAATACCAATAAAATGGCTCATTAAATACTGTAACATTAGGCAAAACTAACCGAAGAAACAATTATAAAAAAAATGAATAGTACATGAGAGATGATCTTTCAGTATCAATGCCATTATCGGCCAATGCTAATTAAATGGTGGTTCAAAAATTGGCCTTTGGCTTATAATTAATTTAGATATTTAAGAAAACGCTTTGGAACTATGTTAACAAGATCAAAATCTTGTTGTCGGAAAATAACATCGTTTTAAGAGTTTTCCTAAACGCAGAGTACGATAATAATAATAAGAAAGTCTCCAAACGCAGGTAATAATTTTTCGATTGAAAAATTAGAGTACGATGAGATAGAGCGGACGGAAGGTGGCAGATATGTCCAATAAGCCAGACCAGTGTAAGATCGACTACAACGCTGATAATTACATTTAAATGCTGGCAGACAGATATCGTCGGCATTACGAGTCGGGTATCTATGTCTGTCAGACTGCCGACTAATTGAAAGAGCGGATTTGATAAATTTAGCAAGTGTCTTATAAATAAACGAACACACTTGAGTAAAATGAATTTGTCGTACAGTAGGAATATGAAAAACAGAGAAGAAATGAGAAACAGGTTGGGACATGCAGAGCTTTGTGAGAGTTCGTAAAAACCATTTTTGTAGTTTGAGTAATCTATTCATATTATGAGAGGAGGCTGAGTCGCAGAAAATGATACAGTAACACAATGAGGAATGAATCAAAGAGTAATAGAGAAGAAGAAGCAAATGGGTAGGAAGATAATGAAGTCGAGAAATTAAGCTCTGGCTCCTGTTCAGATTATTTAGAAGATTATCTAAGTCCCATGTGAGATTATGATTAATGAACAACTAAAGGTATTTAAAAGAATTAGTGATAGAAAGTTTGTAAGAATCATAATAAAGGGTTGGAAGGAATATCTCGTTTATTTTGTTGAAAAAAGAACATAAGTTTTGTGTTTTCCACGTAAAGTGTAAGAGCGTTCGCGTCGTTCCATTTTTTTAAGGTCTACAAGGACCGAATTAATTGACGAAAATAACTGCAACAAGGTTACGTCACGTCGTCAGCGTAAAGGATACAGTTATGTAAATTAAGTGTATAAGGTAAGTCATTAATGTACAGGTTAAATAAGAGCGGAGATAAAATTGGGCCTTGAGGGACGCCAAGGTAACGAATGAGGGTTGAGGAAAAGGAGCTGTTAAGAGTTAAATAGTATCGCAGATTTGTCAAAAGTTCCGATAACCAATTAGGGGGGGGGGGGGCTTGAATATTATACAAGTGCGATAATTTCTAAAGCAATATAAGAATTGAGATAGAGTCAAAAGCTCTTGAATAATCTAAAATTATCGCAGCTACGAACTTTTTAGTGTTCATTTCAGCTGAGGCATATTCGATTAATTCGAAACATGCTGTCTAAACGTCCAGCTGAGGAATAAAACCGTGTTGAAATGGAGTAATTATTTACAATGAATAAATAAATTCGGATAAACGGAAGTAGAAGAGGTTTTCAAAAATTTTAGCGAAGATGAATAAAGAAGAAATGGGGCGACAGATAGTATAATCGCTAGAATTGCCCTTTTTAAAGATTGGAGTTACTCTGGCAATTTTCAGCGCATCAGGGTAATAGCCTGAGGAAAGGGAACAATTAAAATATAGGACAAGAGAAATGCTATATGAGAGATGATATCAGATCGTAAATCTAGAGGATCTGGAACAGGCGAGGACTTCAGCTGTGAAATAACGGTGGATACCTCCTCATGGGAACTCAGAAACGCAAAGAAGGATGCTGAATTATGGACAGGGTTGTATGGGTACAAAGTCGTAAAGTTATTAAGAGAAGGAGAAGGAGGAAGAAGAATAGTAAGGAAGTCGGTTATTGACGAAACATCTGGGTGATTTGATTTGATAGTTGAGGAGGAAAGGTTGTAGGAGTAGGAACTTTTAGTAATTTGTTTAGGTGAATCCATTTAGATTTATTAGTTAGCGATTGGGATAAAAAGCGTCTAAAATATAACCGTTTAGAGTTGTTAGCTAAAAACTTAATTTTGTTATAAAGCAATTTGAAACTGCTCCTCAAAGTAGGGGAGCTCTTACGAAGGAGCTTGCGGTAAAGGGCTTTCTTATATTTAGCAACAGATCTTATGTATGGCGTGATCCAGGGTTTCTTGATAATGAGGGCGAAAGAAGAAGGTTTCGGAATAAACTGAGTAAAGTAACGGTTAAAACATAAACGTATGTGAGATAAAAGTTTGTTGAAAATTAAGTTTATATCAGATAGATTAGCGAACAAGGCCGATCAGTCAGTTAAATTAAGGAAAGAACTGGATGCCGCTATGGGAGACGGAGTAACTTTATGAAGGTAGACAGTTGGACGGAGAATATAAAAATTATTCAAAGTTAAATTGAGAATCTAGGATGATGAAATTTGGAAGAATAATAGGTTTCATAAAATTGTGTCTACTGTTAAAATTTGATCGAATTCCAACGAGTAGTTTCCGAGTTACGTAGTCAAAGTTGTGATAGATGACATACCTGCGCGACAGATCGGATTGAGTAGTGCACTAAGACTAGTTGTCACAGAATTTTGGAGAAAGTTTAAGAAATAAAAAGAATTCCACGACAAGAGTTATTTTTAATAGTGATTGGAAAATGGAAAAGAGAGAGAGCCCACCTCGGGAAACAAGAATGGAACGGTCGGGAGAGTCGCGAGACGAACGAGACCGAACCACGAGAAGAGAAGGGGAGCGCGAGAAAAGAGAGAAGGAAACTTGCACTGAAGCGGAAGGATCAGGGGGGTGCAACTTCACACTTCTCGTGTCTTTCAAAATGGCGGAGCGTGCAGTCCAGGTCAGGTTCTAGAGAGCTATTAGCAGTGCATATACTAATCTCTACGAACTGTAATTATCTCTTTTAATCTCCATAACCGAAACAACGGTAATCTCTAATAGCTATGCTACTGCACAACTTCTCATATTTTCTGTAAAAACTAGACAAAAATAAAACAAATTCCAGTCTTCTTATAAATCGTCTTCTTTTCTCCTTTGGACAAATATACCTATATAATATGTAAATATAATATAAATAAAGATGAGATTAGTTCACTTTGTAAAAATGAAAACAAAAGAACTTTCAAATGATAACTTAAAATATGTAAAACGAAAATATAAAATATCTGATTGAAAAATTCGTATTTTGTGATTCTTCTGTATTAATTTAATTTTAGGGGTTTGTAATGTAGTCTAGAAACTTTTTTAAAAATTTATTCGTATAAATTATTCCAATATGAAGCTTATAACCTTTTGCAAGTTTTCACTCAATTGCTAATATGAATTGAATTAAATGTATGTTGACATCACTTTTTTTAATGGCAAACTAATTTTCCACACCTTACAGAAACTGACATATTTTATAACTTGGAATAATAAACTTTTAAACGCAACATTTACTGAAAAATAGCTTCAGTTGTATACTAAAACAATACAGTCGTCTGCTATTCAAGATAGGATTAGAGTGCCTATAATAATTATTATTATAGGCACTCTAGATAGGATTGGTTCGCAGCGCCGCCCTGGTGAACAAAGGACTTGTGGCGCCACTGAGTTTCTACCTCTGAGTATATTTATCTCTATGGGAAGGATGAGCGGGCGGCGGGCGAGCGTGTCCGGCGTGAATGCAAAAAGGCGTACTCGTAATAATGCAGCACAGTCATCGAGTGTTTTGGTTAATAATAGTGGAGCTATAACGGAAGAAACCAGGAAAATAATGATATGTGTTTCATCAAGAGCCCTTATGAGCTCTTGGTTTCGTACATTTAGGCGAAAGCCACGACGAAGCTGAGCAGCAAGGACCGTTACGAGAGAGACTACAAACGAAGGAAGGCTTCAGGCAGCCCCGTCCCAGCTCAGTAGGATTTCATACGCCGGTAATGCTATTTTGACTGTTTATAACTTACGTATACATAGACTTACCTCGCTCAATTTCTCGTTATCCAACGTTACGTGTTGCCGAATACGCTCCAAGATACCCGCATGGTGCGCTGTAATAGCGCCCCTCTAGCGGGAAAAATTTGTACTTGAGGGTTGTAAACATCCACGTGTTTCACTCACATGCCCATTCAAAATGAATGTGCAAGTGAAATGCAACTTTAAATCAATTGTTGACTGGGAGCAATTGTTTAGGCCAAAAAATTTTAGTAGTGTAAAAATACAATTTAAATCAACATAACACAATTGTAGTTATAACTAAAATTGCAATTTTATAATTACGGAGTGCGCCATTTTTTGTATATTTGTACAGCCGAGGCCTTCGAGGTTAACAAGGCCTGAGCATGCTGCTCCGTTTCAATGCTAAAATGCGTGCGAGAGCGATTTCCCCAATCTGCCGCCAGATGTCCTCTTTTCTCTATAAAATCTCTGTAAAACCATGTTGATCAACGGAAAAACATCGATGTTTGCGAGGCTTTTTCAAATTCAGTGAGACTTCAAATAAAACAAAGGTTTCACATATTGCTTCCATTGAGCACAGAGCTAATTAATGTAACTTGTTCATTTTGATAGTTTCAAAACTTTTCGAGAAATAGGCTGTGTACTCCGTGTTCATGTCGCCCATGGTAAAACGGCCAGGGCCAGTCAGCTGTTATCAGTAATATTGACATCTCTCAAAAAAAAACTAGCATAAAGTCTCAATTATATAATAGAGATTTTATCATAATGAATTTACTTGATTTTGACGTCTTTGTTTATTGGGCTGAGACAAGAACAAATGAAGGGGGGGGGCCGTTCTTCCTTCATCTGTTTTGGTTTATCGGGTTGAGGTTTACATCGCTAATATTTATACGCAGCTCATTTAAATTTCTTAATTTCAATTTATAATAAAAAAAATACCTTTTCTTGATATGACTATAGTCCGCTTGTTTTCTAAATTTTGATCCGATGAGAAAAGCTGAGAAAAGCTTGAATTTTTTTTTTTTTATTTAATCCGATGGATAACCGTGAAAATTTGTTTTTAATAATTTTTTTGCGTTAGAAGTGCACTTTGGAACGCGGCAATAATATGTGAAATCTCATTTTGTTAAATATCGCGGTAAAAACGAAATCTAAGAAAGATTTTTATTTTTTGCAATTTAAATACATTTATACACGTGTAACATTTTTTTACACAGTATTAATTTATTTTTAAAATATTTACATAACTGTATTTTTTTATTAATTATATATGAAATAATGAATTTTAAATTGCCATCTGATGGGAAACCATGAAAACGCAGAAAGATTTTAATGAAACTTTTTGCATTTGGAATACGTTATTCAGCTGTATAGCATTTTTTTGACACAGTAGTACTTTATTAAAAAAAATTACATAATATTTTTTTATTTATTTATTTTTGAAATTCTCATGAATTTAAATAGTCATGCTAACGGGGAATAAAAATCTTTCGATCTTTTCGCGGTTTAACCATGAGAAGATCGAAAGATTTTTATTTTTTTACATCTCAAATTCTCTTATACAGCTGTAAAGAATTTTTTCATAAGTGATGGTTTATTTAAAACATTTTGCTTAGCGGTATTGTTTTATTTATTTATTTGTTTTTGAATTTATCCTGGTTACAAAAGCACATGTAATACAATTGAAATAGCCGGCTTTCTGCTTGTTTATAGAGCAAAAAGGACACCTAGTGATGAAATTTCGAAATCGCTCAAGCACGTACTTTTCAGCAGCATGCTCAGGCCTTGTTAATCTCGAAGGGATGGTATTTTTGTTTACGCCACCAGAGTGCGCCACACGTTAACAGAGTTACCAGCGGCTATTCCTCCGACCAATCAGAAGCGTCAAAAGGGAAAAAAGGTTTCAGTTTCAGATTTCCAATTTCAGAAATTACTTTGGCCCCTCCGTCGACGAGCCAACATGGCGCATTCGCTTCGCAGCGTAGAGAAATGCCATGTGTTAAGCACTTTTATATTCGCATCGAGCAGCTAATATAAGATAGGATGAATATTATGAATGACGCCGAGAATTTGCAAATCAAGAAACGCCACATTTCCTTTAAATTAAGTAATGCGTAGTAATGCGTATCGATGCCTCCACCCCCGCTCCCTCCCCAGGCATATTTACTCATTCTGCTCTGCTCTGCTCGCATCGCTCTAGATTGGCTCTTTTGCAGTTTATTTCATGGAATCTTATCGCAGATTTTACAATTAATGCTACAAACTTGGAAAAATTACAATTAATAAAACTGCTGTAATAATACCGGCTTCGAAGTATTAATAATAAATAAACATAATCAATGTTCATAATAATAATAATGAAGTATAAAACCAATACGTGAGGATAATATTAGCTATAAAGCCGTATAGCTAATCAGATAATGAATGAAATCTAAAATATAATTAGGAATTGTCTTTGATGATGTGGTGCGATATCTGGTGCATTAAAAATCTTGAAAAAAATAAAAAGCTCCTTTTTATTTACGTAGTGCAAGAAAACAAGTGTTAAAAATCGAAAACAAATTTCCATTACACCTAGGACGAAAATAAAGATTACACTAAAGTGCAAAGCTGAATTAAACAAGATAAAAATACTAATAATTAGACAAATCACACTGAAAGGGAAATTCATTTTAGTAAAATTATTTTATTAAATTACGTAATCTTGTAAATTCGTAATTGAATTAATTTTTTCTCTTTTATTCTGGTTCTTGAAAGTTTCAATTAAAAAAAAAATCAACCTAGCCAGATTACGCTAGGGCAGAAACTGATTAATATTAGCAATACTAAGTGAGAAAAACTCATTTTCTCTAGCATTAGCAGTTGTTTACACAAGAGATGTAAGAGATTACATTTTTTAAACATCGATGTTATTGTTACGATGAATCTATGTTTTTCCTTCCGATGTTACCGAAATACCGAAATAACTTCACTGACTCCGCCACTAGCAATTGAAATTATCAAGGAAAAATTGAGACTATATTCATTTAACGTTGTTTTTGCAACTGAATATTCTACTGAAAATACTACTACAGAAAAACGTCGATGTTTTGATTCGATGTTGCATCCCTATATGCTTATAGTTTAAACATTTCACTCAGGTCATCAGAAAATACATTATGAATCGCTGTTCATCTTACATCATGGCCTTCGAGATATTAGTTCTCTGCAAAGATAGACAAAAGAGGGCGCAACACGTACGTTTGTTTCTGATTGGTGGGAGGAATTCGAGGATTAGCTGCTAGTAGAGTTAAGGCACAGATTAACGATTACACAGATGGGACAATCAATGCTAAGCAAGGGAAACCAGATGACTCATCAGAACGATTGTAACGCCATAGCGGTACAGTGGGACCGCAGCCTAAAATGCCATAGCAGATTAATGCAAAACGTCTTGAATTGGGCTCTTAAACATTTTTTCCTGGACTTTTAAAATTTTTTTATCGAAGAAAAAAATTTAAAAGGATAGTTTTATTATTTTTTATCCTTCTAATGTATTTTTTTCTTCTTTAGGAAGATGTTTTGATCTATTTAAAATTCATTGTTTTTGTAAGGTATTAATTTTTTTGCTGTAGATTAGGTAAAAATAAAGAAAAGCGAAAAATTTAAAGCGCCAAATTGTAAGTTGTAATAAAAAAAAATTAGTTTTAAAGTCAAAATATTGTTTGATATCTATTCAATTTTCTACACATGTTCAACATTAAATCTTTGACGCTTGAAATGTTCTTTTTTTTTTAATTTACTTAAAACCACATTTATCCATATTCAATTATGTCTAAATGAATGAAGAAAACCATCATTAAAAATATATATCGATTGTTTATTAATTAATCATTATAACTTCGCTTTTGAGAGCAAAATGTTGCGACCCGACCATTGATGAAATAATGGCAAAATATATTCAAAAAATGTTTTCCTTAAAATTTTAACGAGTATTTTGAACATATAGTAACATACTACAATTATTACTAATAAAAATAATATAAATAAAGATAAATACCAGTAACGGTCCTATATTTCTATTGTACATTGTGGAGCAGCTATGGGGGTCAGTTCCCATTTCTTGATGACCCAAAATAAGTTTTACCATCTAAACGTATATCATCACATACTCTAGTTGAAATAATGCTAAATTTTGAAATTGAAGGATTTCCAGACTCTGAAGACATATTTAAGGCTGTTTGCAATATTATGTAATTATCACATGACTTTTGTTAGACTGATCTATTTTCGTGTCTTCAATAAGTGTATACATTTGCAAATATCTAAGAAGCTATCCCTTCTCATAGCATTTATTCCTAATTCGTTTCTCAGATCAGAAAATGATTATAACCGGATAAATACAGTTTGGCAAAAAATATATTTAATTTTTCTGAACTAAATCTGATTCATACCTTCTTTTTGCAGAGTATATGTTGATAATCCTTCTATAATTATAATTTCTTGACTTAAATTTTTTTCAAATATTTGGATGAGAGTAACATGTGCATAATTGGAATAATCGGATTCTGGCAAAATACTGAGAGAATCTGGAAGATTTTTTTTTCCAAGAATAATTTTGCTTTTCTTGTTCTTTTTTATGACATTTTCCCGTTTCTTCTTATTTGACATGAATAACCGCCAAATTCTTCGTTGAATATTTATTTGACAAATATTTTTGCTTTAGTTCGCAATTGCGGACCATTCAAATTATGAACTAACCCACCCTCGTCTACATTTGAAAAATCTTCATCAGAATTTTTATTAGCTTCAGGTGGTTCAATTAAAAATTTGTCTGTGAAAATTGCAAACCTATGTTTCAACATCAAAGTAAAGAAATCTAATGTTAACTAATGTCAACCAAACTTTTTTGGTTTGGAAAGAATATGCTGGAAATTCTGGATTAATTAATTCACTCACTGTACCATCTGAGAAATGAGTTGACAGGCTCAAAATATGTGAAGATGCCATTAATAAAAAAAATTAAATATTCTACACTTGGCAAACATAAAACCGAGATTAATTGATTATTATATTCATTACAACTCATTTGATTGGTTTAAAGGTTGTCCTGAGAAAATGACTTTGGGTCTAAACATATTTGCTGAAATCAAAATTTTCTCAACTGTGAAATGGCTCAATGAAAATAAAATTAAAAAAACCAAGGAGGAAAAAAATATGAAAAAACTAGCACATGTATGAACATGAATTTGTTACTATAAATATTTCTTTTCATTGCATTTATATTCGTTTTTATTTTATTCAGCAAATTTCTCCTCTTTATATTGTAAGGGTTCTGGGAACAAATCAGTTTAATAAAATATCAAAAATTATTATCCAAAGGAATTCCGACTGTGCCCATTTTATTTAGTTTTAATTATCCCTATTCCCTTAATATTTATTTGCACAGGTAAGCCAGGTGAGTAAGGATCGGAACACAACACAATAACAAAATAAAACTCAATTTATTAACAGGTATAACTTGGGTAAAAGATTGTAAAAAGGTAAAATTGAGCAAAAATTAAATTGAGAGATTTTAGATCTTAAATGAATTAAAATTTAAATATGAATTTGAATGAATATAAACAACAGCTTAAAGGTTCATCAATAATTGCTAATCAAGTAGAAGACATATACTTCAAAAATAGCAGAATGTAACTTGCAGGTACTCTCAGTTAAACATTGATTTAAGAAAACCATTGTCAGTAACCCATAATGCATATCAACAGGTGTCAGTAATGATAAATTCATTCAACTTCAAGGTAGTAATTACAAAAATGAGAGTTTAGCCTGAAACTGTTTCATCAGTGATTTCTAAATACATTTGTCTGCTTAAACAAAGGATAAGAGAATTTAAACTTGAAAAGATTAATGTTTGTATAATGAATAGTGATCAGATCGAAATTTTCTACTTTCCTTTCCCAAGATCAAAATATAAAGAATTTTAATTCCTTCCCAAACATAGTGAAAGAAACAAGAAAAATAAGTTGCTTGGCCAATGAGACATTAAGGAGACATTTGGGTTAAATTGAATTATCTGCACAAATCGCGAGATGACTTATTCCGCAAACTGAATTGTCGCGATTCCTGTAACCGGCCGGGGGGAAACCAACTGCCCCCTGTAACCAAATAGGTTGGGGTATATATCAATTATTTGCCCCCGGAGTGGGACGTCGTAGACAGAACGCCGAAGGCGTTCGAGTAACGGAAAACAGTGACCGGCGAGGCCCGCAGGGCCGAGAGTGGTACGGAAAACACTGACTAGCGAGGCCCGCAGGGCCGAGAGTGAGACTTGCGTTTGCGATTTGACTCGCGATTTGTGCAGATAGTTCAATTTAACCGACATTTGCTATACCGTATCGCATCAGCTACCCGACACCTTGGATTCCTCAAGACGTGGCTCAGCTGGGCTCTCTGCGATGACGGAGGGGGTGGAAACTTTCCTCTAGGCGGACGGCGCTTGTCTCCCCAGGAGGGTCCGAACAGGCAAACCAACAGCCAATTCCAAACAAACTATCAATAATTTTTAGAGTGGGTTCTCCACTGGTGGACGCATTAAAAAGACCTCGGTAACATCGAGCTAAAATAAATATCTACGTGGCGCGTATTGAAAACTAAACTTAAACATTAACTCAATAAATTTAAAACTTCCCACACAGCGATCGCATTGATTCGCGATGTGGAGGCCGAATTTAAGAATAAAAGGAGATAAGGTGCTCGCGCCTAGTTCATACGAAAACTGGACCTTAGCTACCGTAACTCATTGTCACTCGGAATCTTTTCACATCAGCTCGGCTCCAAACCTCCGACCAATGGAAATCAGATCCCCGACACTCCAAAGCATGCGAGGAATGCTTTCTGTTAAATAATACTTGATAACTTCCATTCTCCATTGGCTCTTTTCGGTTTCCAATATTCTAACTAATGTTCCTCTGTCCTCAAATCTCCAATATCGTACCATGATATCAATATTACCCTTAATCAATGAGCACATTTTTGTTTCTATACAGGAGCCAAAACTACAGAAAATTATCCTTTAGAATTCCGAAGGTTCAGATTCATTTCAAATTCAAAACATATTAAAGCTCTAAATTTTTCTCTCAGACAGTTAACAATAAAAATAAATAAATAAGTTAACAACATGCGCGCGCCGATGTCAGTAATGCTTAAAAGATGAACAGAAAGTTAACAATGTATTCCTTCTTACAATTCGATTGTTATATGACATGCCATTATGTTAAGATTAAAATAAACAAAAATAGTAAAGTTACCAGAAGTTGGAGGTAGAATAGGAAAACCAGCATAAACTTATAACGATAAATTTTATTCTTGGTAAGTCAAAATATAAACAAAAATATTCTAAAAGAAGTGCTTATTCTTTTTTTTTTTTTCACAAAACAACTAACCAAAGTAGCTTAGTCTATCAATGCCTTAAATTAGCAAATACATTATCATAATTATATCTATCATTGCGCAGTGGAAAATTATTTATAAAATAAAGATGGTAGGTGAAGTTCCTCTGGATTCTTAATACGGCCAATAACTTCTAATAGCGACGTAATAAACTTGCATTCACTCCTTGGGAAATAAACTAACGTGAGAAGTAAAATCAGGCCTGGCGTATTCCTTACTTCCTAGGCTGTCGAGACTTGCATTGCATCCGGAAATAAATAAAAGAAAATATTTTTCCATTAGTAAACAGCAACCAAATAGGTAATCCTTGATATCACTTTTACAATTATGCGATTTATAGTTTCCAAAAAAAAAATAAAGTAAGGACAATTCAATACGCAATACAATCCTGAAACAATTAACAATATTCGGAATCCGGGATAAAATGACTTCTCATAAAATATACTTCAAACAGAAATATACTTATCAAAATTACTAAGTTGCAATTGGTAGTAAAAGAGAGCTTACAATAGGCAATAGCTCACAACTATCATTCCCAATATAACGGCATAATAAATCAACTTAGTTGAAACCTCAGCAAAAAATGCTTCCATTCAATAATAATATTGTCTTTTATGGATAGTATTTTATGTATCCAATTCCGTTATTGAAATAACCATTTACTGTAGAAGGAAAATGTCCAACCGTTCTAATTCTCTTTAGAACAATCTCGTTGTGCGCCAAATCCAAAGTAATTACGGATTCAATGAAGGCGTCAATTTGCCAAACTGTTAAGCAATGTGTCAGGGACGGGGCAAAAGCAAATGTATGAAGAGTTGCGTTGTTATTAATTACGTACGCTGTAACTTCATTAGCATTAAACATAATGCTAATGTTCAATTTTATTACACGGAGACGCTTGAGGAAATTTATCCACATATGAGTGGTTACTAACCTTTAGCGTTGACGACGCATATTCGCCATTCCTTTTCCGTGAAATGCTCGCGCTTGCTGTCTTCAACTTTCCTATGTTGAAATCTTCTCTTCTGAATTCACAAGACGAGTTTTCATTTCCAACCCCGGAACACCTTTTTGCTTGCTTTTCCCTCCGTTCCAAAAACTCTTCTCCTTTCTTACTCCTTCGTTTTTTCCGATCTCTCTTCTTACTCTCGTTCACTTCTCGAATCTCGCGCGTGTTTTCCCCTAACACCTTGGCGCTATCTCTTGACGACTTTCTCCACTTTTTACTCCAATAAACTTTCGTATTTTGATTTAATGCACGTAACACATTATCTTTGTATTCTTTACACTCACTGTTTAAGCACGTGAATTTGACTTGAAGGGGTTGAAAGGTTCTGAAAAGTTGATACGGCCGAGTTAAGACTTTGATGGTCATATTTCTGAAAACAGAATCTGGATACCGAATTTCACGCCTTTACATACCTAAATAGCACACACATGTGTTGCCCTCCCTGAATCCCACCCCCGTAATTCCGATCCCATTGTACCAATCAAAACCAAACGAAATAGTGCAGATGGGCATGCCCATAGTAAGCTGCATTCCGAATTTCAACCTTCTACCTCAAAAAATGTAGAAATTATGAAGGGTGATTCAAATCGAGTGTAAAATAAAACAAGTAAGTAGCTCCATTTTTCCGCTACTTAATAATAAGCTTATGGCGAATTCGGCTGGCTGCTCTGGCGTGCTCCGGAGCGCTCTGGAGCTCTAATAATTGTTCGGCTGGTTGCTCCTGCTCTCACAGAGCGGCTCCCACAGCGTTCGGCTGGTATTGCTCCTTGCGCCGAGGAGCACTCCTTCGCGCTCTTCCAAAATCGGTGGAGCAGTGTTGCTCTCTGCTCTCGCTTGCAAAATCAAGATGGCTACCTCAGTGACTGAAATCGACGAAATTCTTTCACAATTACTGGATAGCTCTTCATCTGACAGTTCTTCCGATGAAGAAGACGAAGTTTTGGCTTTGTTAATGGCACAACATTCGGAACGGCCGAAAAAAAAATTTCAAAAATTGAGAATTTTGTTAATATTGCCGATACATATACGGATGAAGATATAAGTTCTATCTTTCTGTTATAATTAGAGCTCGTACTCTAAGCACTTATTATGAATATTCCACATAATAAATGCATGAATAAATAATACACTATTAATAATAATAGTTTTCACATTTTATTTATTTATTTTTTATTTCACAGGAAACCACATAGACAGTCAATAAGCTTATAAATATTTTAATTTCATAACTTCAATATATTTTCTGTATTTGAAATAAGAGCTAAAAAAATACAAATATACTTTCGCTATCATTTTTTTCAACATTCCCTTTCATCCATGATTTATTACATAGCATTCGTTAAAATTTACATTCTGTGAATAAAAATTGACAGTAATTAACGGTTAATTATCAAATTAACGGTAATTTAATAATTATAATAAATACTTATGTGGATATTTTTCCTTTATAAATTAATAGAAAGCATAAAATAAATATAACTTAAATTACATATATATTGAAGTATTTCTCCTGAATTTCTTCAACTCCTGAATTTCTTTAACCATCTCGTATAATATTGGCCTTTATATATTTTTTATTTTATTTAAATTAATTTTATTTTATTTTTTCTATGAATTTATAAAGGAAAAATATCCACATTACTATTTATTATAATATATTCCTTTTACTTAAACTACTTAATTTAATAATTAATTTACATTGCTGCCTTGGATAAAAATAGTATTGCTAGAGTGCGTTGCCTCTAGACGAGTTTGGAGCACTGCTAAAACAATGTTCGTCTGCTCCAAGATTTGTTGATGCTCTCGACCAGATTGATCACGTGACTCGAGCAATCCCTTTGCACTCTGGGAGCAGCCAGCCGAATTCGCCATTATAGATTATGAGCACTTGAGCAATCGTGCGTCGACAAAGCGACTACACGTGCGCGCGCCGATGTCAATAAAGCTTAAAAGATGAACAGAAAGTAACAATGTATTCCTTCTTGATAAATCGATTGTTATATGGCATGCCATTAGCTTGGTATTCTTTACACACTCTGTTTTAGCACGTGAATACGACTTGAGGGGCTCCACGAAAAATTCTGAAAAGTTGATACGGCCGAGCTAAGATTTTGATGGTCATATTTCTGAAAACAGAATTTGAAAAAGTGCGCATTCTTACAAGTAGCTTTTATGCTAAAGCTCCTAATAAACCATTAAGAGATGGCATAAGCAAGTATCGAAACGCTAAACTAAACCATTCGTTGAACCATATTTTCAACTGCCCTATGATAACATTGAAAGTTTCTAATGGACCATTATGATAATGATAATGATACTATTAAAGCACATACCTTTGAACCAATTTGGATTATCATTACTTTTACGTTGTATTCATTCATTACTCATCACTCCAAGTTATTTGATATATTACATGTCATATATTATTAGCATTGAAAGTTAAAATTAACCATAATGGTTCCACTAAACCAGGTGCCTTGGAACCAGTTTCGACTATCATTAATTTTACGTTATATTCATTCATGACACATCATTCCAAGTTGTTTGATGTATTACTTACTATATCTTCTCATAGAAAATTGCCAGGTAGGGTCGTGAAGGTACCATTTGTGCGTGTGCTATTGAACCGATTTAGATATTATTTGTGATTGGTTCTTTGCATGAACCATATTCATCGACTGACGATAACAAATTTTGAAAATCTTTCATAGCCTTGGAGAAGTTAGAGTTGTGAACAGACAGACAGACACGTTTCCACACACTGAGAACATAAAGCACCTTTCGGTACTTATTAGCCAGTTTGCGGCGTGCACTTTTCCGTTGCACTATGGAGTCTCCGTAAATTTAAAATTAGTATAAGGGATATAAATCTCAGCATGGTTACGGAATAGCGGAACCAGGTCTCCGCTAAGTTTATGGTCAGCATTACTAAAAGGCGACTCTCGTTTTCGGAAGGCAAAAATAAACGAATCACGTTTTACATGCTCCGAAGTGAACACTTTAGGAACATCAACGCTCGTACTCCTCATGCTCTTTGAAACGAAATCGCTTCTTTTTATCCATTTATGTTGTAACTTTACGTATATTGTACAAGATATATAGGTGACCAGACGAGTATGAAACATGAACTGGCAAATTGCAAATGGCGGATGAAAGCACGAAAAGAAAGTCAGATTTCCCATAATTTCAATAGCGGAAAGCTACCTGATTGGCTCCGCAATTTTTGAGAAATAGCGTGGCTCCGTTAACCTTAAGAGGCTCTCCGCTACGTTAAAGCCTTAACGAAGGCCATAACATAGCGGAGTTGTACCAAAGGCGATAACAAAGGTGCACGCCTTTTTTTATCGTCTTTGGTTGCACGCCGCAAACTGTCTAATAAGACGTTATTCTATAACATTATACTGAAAGATTAAAATGATATTTGAACCAAATAACATCAATGGATAATTTCGTATTGCCTAAAGTACTGTAATTTCTCATATACATTATTTTAGCCTTGCTTAGAGTTCCTCAATATATGATTTCCACAGTTATAGACCTTTTTATCGTGATGTCACTTGACGTCACGCACCACATGCACGCGCATCTTGGAGATAAAAGATCAATAAAGCTGTAAAAGGATCAATTTAATAATAACATAATTATTTGGAAAATTATTCAAATATAAAAAAAAAAATGGATCTTTTCGATTATGGCAAATTGTTTCAAAAATAAATTGATTTTTAAAATAAACCGCAGATGAAAATCAAAAATAAAGTTAAAAAAAGAACAAAATAAATAAAACACAACATGGTTTTAACAACCACACACAACAAATGTTGCGTGCATTTTTTGCAATATTCGCCCCCAAACTCTTAGGAGTTTTTTTTTCCTCCTTTGTTAGAGTTTTTTACGAGTTCCCCTGTCGATTTTTGACCCAGTTGGTCGAGAATTTAGTTTCATGTCTTTTTAGAAACATTAAAACATTTAGTTTATTAAAAACTCTTTCCCATTCGGGCGTTGGGTACCTGGAATCGCTCTCTTCTATCGCCGGTTTTCGGTCGAGCCAAAGATCCCTATAGGTAATAATTAGTTTACCACGTGTATAATTTCAAATTTTTTCTTCTTCCGGACACTCCAGGGTTTTTGATTGAAGTACGTAAAGTTATCGTAATGTCTTGCTCAATTAAAAGATGATCTTCATTTTTCTTAGCAAAAGGGAGGTTACGGTGAGCCCCCTCCCCTCCGAGTAATTATAGGATTCACATGACGTGCTCGTGTTACGTCGTGCTTTTTTTTTTATATAGTTTCGGCTCTGGTCTATATGGAGTTTTGTCTCCGCCCTTATCTATGTTCATTTAATCATGAGATTATGTTTAATTTTTTATTAGTGAACGTTGTTATTTATTTGGGCACTTATCGACGACTATACATCGACCGAGCGTACTTGCTGAGAACTTTTCGAGTGAATTCTTTTGAGCTAAGCATTTTTTTTTTGATTGTGCTTCTTTCGAGCTGGAAGATTTTCTTTAATTTTATGGGAAAAATCTTGTTACGGATCGTGTTAGGACTCTATAATTTTTTTTTTAGAAACACGTTACTGTTGCATATATCAAAGTTCATTGTCCTCTACTGATAGGAGCTGCGTGTAACTTGGGATGGTTGGTTTTTTGGTGATATATTTATGATATTTATTTATTTGAAGATTATCCCTCCTTAAAAAAAATTGTTTTAACATCGACATCTATTTCAAACATTATTCGTTCAGTTGAACTGTTGGGTTAAGCGATCGCTCATATAACGAGTTGCGTTACCATGTTGACGAAGCTTACGTTTTGTTATTAGAGGCTTCTCTTTTAGAGCGTCTCCTGACTTTTCATTTGTGGTTGCGCGCGTCAGATTGAGAAAAATCACGTATTGTGAACGTGAAAGAAAAAATAACAGAATTTTTCAGGAGAATGTCGAGTCAGAAGCCTTCAGGTCGAACTTGAGCACATATCTCCCAAGGAGAAAAGGACCAGCATTTTCCAGCATTCACCTAAGCAATGGATTAGCCAAAGACTTGTTATTTGCAAGAAGGATTTGCTGGCTTCTACTGATTTATTTCTACCGAAGACGTTCGACCTTCGGTTAATCAGATTGGTTTTGGAATGGTTCATCTACGGACTGATTAAGGTAATGTGCCTCACCAAAATCGCAGATCGTTACTTCTCAAGAACTTGTTCATCAAGGTTGTCGTTCGTCGTATGGTTTTCCTGCAAAGTTGATAGCGATTTCGGCAATGGAGCTGGGATTCCCCCTCGTTGTCGATCTGCGTTTTCCTACGTGCCATGAATGTTACTCGATTGCGACAGGAAGTATAACGATTTTCTCAGGCGTCATTCCGCCTTACCGTTAGATTAGATATCTCAACAAACTCCGTCTTCAAGCTACGATCTCTTCAAAATTGGAATGCTCTACCAGAAAAGATTCGTCGGATGGCTTTGACTCCTTTTTATGCTTTTCCGTTTGATTCGACATGAAGCCTCCTTTTTCCCATTGCGGCCTTTGTATTTACTTTTGTTTGGTGTCCTGCCTTGAGTCTTTTTATTGTATCTTTATTTAAGTTTTGTTGATATTTCTTTTTGCCTCTCTATTGTTTTTTTTTTCTTTTTTCTTTTTTTTAGGACCTTGTGATGCGTGGATGCTCGTTGCTCTTCAATTTTCCCTTTTATCAACAATTGCCTCTAGAGTGCCTTAAGAATTGTTTCCCTTATTCCTTCACGTCCACTCAGTATGTATGAAGTTTGTGTCGTCATGTTTGTTTTCTTGCTGTTTTGTGTTTTCATTTAGGTTTACGTTTTCCTGTTAATGTGACTGCGGCCGTTTGTGTAGGTCCTTTATCATTTTTTTTTCTTTTTAATTTTTACTGATTATTATTTGATTTCTTTTCGATTTTTTTTTAATTCTTTTTCCTTTGCTTTATTTTTTTTTATACATATCAATTGTTTTTGTTAGTCTTTTCCTCAAGCACGTTCCATTCTTTTTACCTCTCCCAATTTCTGGATACAGGAATACGCCTTCTGCGCTCTAGTTCCGAGTCTCGAGGCCCTAGACTCTTTTTATCTATTTAGTTCGAGAGTCACGGAATAAAAAGGAAAAAAAAGTTTTTTGTTCACGGCCTAGAAACGAAGGCCACGTTTGCTTCTGTTGTTTACTTACTATTGACCTGTTTTTTGAACTTTGAACTTTTGTCTAATTACTTATATATTTTTTATTTCCAAACAAATGCGTCGGCTTCTTCCATCTTTGAAGGTTTTTTAACGGATGGACATTAGCAGCCCCATCATCTTCTAGTGAGTTCGACTTTGCTTAGGTTGCTCCTTTCTGCCTCGGAGCTTCCCTTTAGTTCTTCGTGTAGCCTGGAGTTTCCCAATTTCTTCTCGTCTTGGGGCTCCTAGCTTCGTCTTTAAGCCGATGGTTAAGCCTTTGTATATTTCTTGCCCTCATATTTTATTTTTTCTTTTTATTACTCCGCCATTTGTTGTAATAAAAGAAATATTTGTTTGGAACGTGGGTAGTTTCCAAATTTATTTAATATTCTTTTTCTTATATAAAACTGGGGAAATCAGAGGGGTTTAATGTAGTTCGGTGATCTTATGCCATCAGTCAAGAGTTGGATTTTGGCCTTTTAAATTAATAATTTAAATTTAGCTTTTCTCTAGTAATTAAATACTTGTTTGCTAGACTTTTTTGGGAAAAGGGATTAGTTCACTTTGTGTTTCCTTTCAAGGGAAAGGATCAATATCTGGAAGGGTTTTCTCTTCGGATAAAGCTGGGCGTGCCAAGAACTGAGGTTCAGCTTCTTAGCACGATACACAAAGCACGTGCGATGTTGACTGCGTAACTCGGAAACTACTCGTTGGAATTCGATCAAATTTTAACGGTACACACAATTTTATGTATCCTATTATTCACCCATTTTTCATTATCCCATGTGTTAGAGAACCTGAGTTATGAACTTGTTGATCTTGGTGACGGCATTTTTATTTCTGTTCATATTTCAGTCATCGTTCAAATTAGGACCCATGTTTATATGAACTTTTTTGCTTAGAATCACCCATTCTTCCTCCCTTAAAAGTTTGTCGGTGTACTTAAAATTCACCTTGTATTTAATCATAACTGTTTTAAATATCAATTTACTTTTCAAACAATTAGCCACAATTGAATTGCAACCATTACTTTTGTTATTAGAATTCTTTTCCAAATAATTAAATCAATTACATTTTTTAAATAATTTTTAAAAATCTTGTTAAATCTTGTTAAATAATTTTTTATAATTTATTTTTTCTGTAAATCAGGTTATTAATTTTATATTATCTATACATAGTCACTTCCCCGGTGTATGTGCTCGATAACCTTAAAAACTACTGCATCGATTTTTATGAAACAAGTTTTGTTTGTTAGGGGATTTATGTAGAAACTTTGTAGGCTAGGTATTAATTCATAAAAATTGGGTTTATATTAAATTATTTACGTTAATTGCTCTCAAAATGCGTCAACATGGCTGCTCATCATATGGTGATCGGCGATCGAAACGCTTACCGCCATCTCTTGAGCAAACAAACAAACATAAGCTAATTCTACTTCATCTTAATAGCTGAGTAAATTTGCAAGAACATTGTTTCTCACATGGCCAACTGTATGTTGCCTGTTCTAGAGTTAGCGATCCTAGAAATTTATACATTTGCAGTAACGATGTAACAACATTAACTGTCGTTTATAAGGAAGTACTCAAGACTTAGGAGTAGTCCAAAAACTTCCATTAATTTTTTGACATTAAATAAAGGTTTTTTAAAATTTACCTATACTGTAACTCCACAACTTAATATTTCAATAAACTAATTCAATAAAAAAATAAAAAATACATAACACAAAAAAATTCAAAAGAACTCAATGAAATACGTACTATTTTTGCGATAGGCTGCCATGCTTTTTTCTCCTCTAACAGCTGTGTAAACAGAAACCATGCGAAGCGAAACCGAACGTTTCGCATACGATAAGGTTATTACAAGTGTACAAAATGGTGAAGGAAAGCTATTCTTTTTAGATGCTTCTGGAGGCACAGGAAAAACTTTTTTAACAAACTTAATACTATGCAAAATTAGAAGTTTCAATAAGATAGCTATTGCCGTTGCATCTTCAGGAATAGCAGCAACATTGTTACTGGGGGAATGAACTGCACACTCCACTTTTAAACTTCCCCTCACAAATATACCAGGGGACACTCCTTTCTGCCAAATAAAAAAACAAAGTGCTACTGCAAAATTACTTAGTCAATCTTCCTTGATAGTTTGGGATGAAACTACTATGGCAAATAAGGTTGTTGTTGAAGCTTTGCATCGCACTCTGAAAGATCTTAGAAACTCCAATCAAATAATGGGTGGCTTGACATTTTTATTCACAGGTGACTTTCGTCAAACTCTACCAGTTATAACAAAAGGTACAGTTGCTGACGAAGTAAATGCTTGCTTAAAAAAGTATTTTATTTGGGAGCATGTTATTCACCTTTCACTCACTAAAAACATGAGGGTCCTTTTAAATAATGACCAACAGGCAGATGCATTTTCTACAAAATTGTTGAAAATTGGTTGTGGCAGTGAACCAGAAGTAAATGGTAGGATAAAACTTGATTCTTCATTGTGCAATTATGTCGAATCACTAGATTCTTTGATTGAAAAAATTTACCCCGATATTTCTAATATTCAGTCCAAGTCTTTAGGATGGTTCCAAGAGAGGACTATATTAACACCACGTAACGATTCTGTTTACAAAGTTGAGGAAACGTAAAAGAGTATTGTTCCATCAACAGAGTTTTACAAACTGAAAATGCAGTACATTACCCTGTGGAATTTTTAAACTCATTACAACCTTCTGGTTTTCCACTTCATTTATTACAACTTAAAATTGGTGTTCTTATAATGTTACTTAGAAATTTAAATCCTTCAACACTTTGTAATGGAACAAGATTAATTGTGAAATCACTAAAAGATAATGTGATAGAAGGTTCAATTATTACTGGAAGTGGTCTTGGTGAAACAGTTTTAATTCCAAGAGTCCCTTTAATACCTTTTCAGTTCAAACGCATTCAATTTCCAGTTAAACTTTGCTTTGCCATAACAATTAACAAATCTCAAGGCCAAACATTGAAAGTAGCTGGAGTAAATTTGCAAGAAGATTGTTTCTCACATGGCCAACTGTATGTTGCCTGTTCTAGAGTTAGCGACCCTAGAAATTTATACATTTGCAGTAAAGATGCAACAACATTAAATGTCGTTTATAAGGAAGTACTCAAGACTTAGGTGTAGTCCAAAGACTTCCATTAGTTTTTTGACATTAAATAAATGTTTTTATAAGCTTTTATTAACTTTGCTGTGTTAGTTTGTTTAGGTCAAATCTTGTAATCAATATTAAACCAACTTTCCGACAAGCTAGGGAGCTGCAATTTGACACACTTATGCAGAATCGATGACAATTTATGATAAGGAAAAAAATTTTCAAATCGGTTCATTGGTTCGTGTTCTAATGGTACTAACTCATTACTACGAATTGATTGTTGTAACAATTGGACATTTCGTTATGTCGAGAGTAAATGTATTTATTGTTTATTGTTGCAAAATTAAACTGTATTGTTGCCACTAAATAAAACATTATAAAAGCTTGGTTTGATAAAACCTTTTAATAAATGTTTTTTAAAATTTACCTATACTGTATTTTTATTTCATGATTTAAAAAGGCCAGGCAACGCCGGGCGCGGGTTTGCTAGTACTTTATTACATGTACTCACTTTATCTTATATTCAAGAAATGAATTCGCCTAAAAACAATTTTTGTTAAAAATATGGCTTCTGTGTATCTTGTTCTCGTCCCTTTAATTACTTATTATAATTTAATTAAATTAATTAAATTTCTAAATTAAATAATATAATTATTACCTAATAATTAATTAATGTTCAATGTATTAAATTAATAAAATGTGTTAAGTTATTGCTCACAACTATTTTTAATTTATTTTTAAAACTTGATAAAACCTACATAAAAATTTTGACCAGATTTTGAAAGAAATATTCTGTCCGTCGTGTATCGTTCCAGGCAAGAACAGCCGTTCGCATAATATTTTGGATAAAAAGAAATATAAAACGAAATATTAAGCAAGTTTTAAAAAAATACTTAATATGCGTGATTCATCATTACAGTCATCATACGCACTTCTTAAATCAGATAAACGCTTTGTAATATAAACAATACAGTCAACAAAATCTCTAACCTTGCGCAAAGGTTCTGTCGAATTTTTAATGTTTCCAGAAATAATTCTTAAAATTGAAAATCAATCAAAATGTTGATTATAAATTATTTAAAAGATAGAGTATTATACTGATCCTTGCCGATCAATGCTAAATATCACTATAACACACTTTTTGCATCCAAGACCACATATAGTCCTCTTAGGAGTAATTGGCATGTAGAATTCGAATCTGTTTTTATATTTTTCTATTACGTCACGTTTCCAAGTTAGGCATATAGAGGCTGCAATGTTATAGGACTAGGTGTGATGAGAAGCGGCTGTAATGTTAAAGTATCCATATTTTGGGGTCGCAAGGAAATTTATCAGGCCCCAAATACTGAATAATATTAAAATGTTTCTTTGAAAAACAACAAATCTGTACGTGCTAGAAAATTCTTTATGGTATATTTGGAAATAGCATATTAAAATACTATAAATAAACATTTTTTTAAGGATACAAAAAAAAATTGTAAAATATTACCTACTATTTTAGTGTATTCAGCCATAATCATAGAAGCCCTTCTATGATTATGATTCAGCGAATCGTTGTTTCTAATTTACCTCGACAGGTGACAGCTCATGTCACTGCTTGATTGTAATAGCAGATTATTGAAACTAGTTTATTTCATTACTTGATGATAGAAGCAGTTTATTAAAGGTTATTCAAACATTATCATTAATAAATATTTTGAAAATAAATTAAAACATGATTTTTACTTTAAACATGATTTAATTTTAAATTGTTCACTAAATGATTTAGATTATATTTTATTTTAAAATAGTTATTACAAATTTCAAAGCTCATTTTTCCAAAAATATCTTTTATAAAAAAAAACAAAATTTATAAAGATGTTTTACGGTTATTAAATTTTTTATATTTAATTGATAGGTTAAAACATTTCTAAATGAAATACATATACCAATTTACTTAAACAATTGTTATGAAAATACAGTTTATAAATTTTTCTTAATGAAGTTTTTTTTTTGCCATTTGATTTTATCAGCATCTTTTGTTAAAATATGCAATAGAGGCTAAAATGTTATAGTAATTGCCAAAATATGCAATATTACATCTATAGGCAGTATTTGTAAGAAGGGGTTTTATAAACTTTTTAATAATCAATAAGATCTGTATCATTTCTTCGAAATGTTTTACAACAATATCAAATGTTGAAAGAAAAGGAAGAAGATGATCTCTAGTATTTTTGACGAAGTTTGAACATACGGAAAGGAATGAATGACAAGTTTCTCATTTAAAAAGATAACTTGGACAAAGCGGGAGGTAGGATAAAACAAACATCCTTTGTCCAAGTTATTAATTGAAGTTGTTAAAGGAGTGTCCAGTTTTGGAAATCGGAATTTCAACCGATTCCAAACAAAAAATTTATTTCGATGTACAATTTACCTTATTTCGTTTGCCTTTTTATTCCTTTCTTTTCTTATTATAATATTGTTCTACCCCACTATCCAATCATGTTGTTATACTCCCATTTTAGAGCTTTTGATGTAATTTACCTCATTGCTTGTTAGCCCACCAAATGAGATGCGAGTTCCTCTCCTCATAGGTGCTGTAGCCCTTGCTTCTCTGTAGTCTTTCGTAGTTCCTGAGGATTAGTGCTGGGCGATGTTGGAAAAAGAAATCGATGTTTCTAAAACAAACACTTTATTTAGGTTACTTTTTATCTTAGTTAAAAGAAAATACCATTAAATCTGAAAGCATTAAACTGAACAACTATTGCTTTATTGCTTATTTTTGTTTAAAAATAGAATCATGTGAACATTTTTTGGTTTCAATGAATTTCGTTTAGCTGAAATCAATGTACCGGCTTTCGAAAAAATTCGCTCAGACGGAACAGATGTAGCGGGTATACATAAGTATTGCTTCACAAGGATTTTCTTGGATTTCTAGACTACGGTTCTTCCACCAATCCAAAGGGTTTTCTTTTCTTGCTAACATTTTCTGTTCTTCATAGTGCCGGGTCTCTTGCATAGGTCCAACAGCGCTTGAAATTACTTGCTGACTCATTAAAACTCATTGAAAAAAAAGATCAAAGTCAGCCCAAATATCTTCTGATAGATTGTTTACTTCTGATGGGGCTGCTGCTGCTCCACGACTTCGTAACCAGAAATGAATCTCACTTCGCGTTGAACGCGTCTAACTGCTAATTTCCCACGGTCCAAAAAGCACATTTTCTTGAACCTTGGATCCAAATAAGTGGCTACTGCAAGAGATGGTGTTGTCTCGATATTTCTGAATCTTCCTGTGAGGCCAGCGATCAACTTTTCTCTTATTGCTTGAACAGCTATGCACTCATCACTTCTAGCAGAAGCTGTCAATCTCTGCAAATTACGAACTGTTAGTATTACTTTTGACAGGGAAACTGATGCCTCAGGTGACATTTCTGCCCTAACGACATCAAAAGGTCGAAGAAGATGGGTCAATTCGGTGATAATGTCCCATTCTTGCTCATCGATAGCTAACTTCCACCTATTTAGTTCACCAATGGCTGCACAGACTTGAAGTTTTAAATCCGACAAGCTTTGCAGCATTAAATAGGTAGAATTCCACCTAGTTTTTACGACTATCCACAATCGATATTATATAAAACATCGATGCACTATTGTGGATCAGATGATATGCAAAACGCGTAGAACTTAATAAAGCGATACCATACAGTGTAACCAACTTAACCGGTTTCTGGTTATTTTTAACCGGAAAATAAATAAAAAGTCGGTTTTTAACCGGTATTTATTGATAGCCGGCTTTTTAACCAGAAAATTAAATGGCTAGCCAGTTTTTGGCCAAAAAAAAAAAAAAAAAATGCCACCAGACGACGGTGACGGTTGGACAAATCACTACCCAATGAAACTTGTCCTGTTAGTATGGGGACCGTAAATTTATTCTTATTGGTTCTGAGTTATTATAGAAAAGAGAATTTCCAACTGAACCAGATGTCCTGGATGACTTAACCAGGTTCATCTGGCTTCTTTCCTAATTCAGCGTACTTCCTTTGGCTATTACTTGGACGAGTATGCAGTGGAAGCATAGCTTCCGGACCGCTCGTTTTGTTTTTTCCCTGCACTGCTCGATTTCAGTGTTTTTTCCCTGCACTGAACCAGATGTTGTATCGACCATTACCAGAGGCATGAACGACTGCTGGAAACTTGGTTACTTCCCCGATAAATGGAAGGAGTCCGTCATCGTTACCATACTCAAGCCTGGTCTAAACCCTGGTCTCGCTGTCAGCTACAGGCTCATAAGCTTACTACGTATGTTATCAATAGTCTTTGAACGCGTCATTCTGAAGAGGATTAATGACTTCTGTGTGACCTACAATCAAGAGGGCTAATTCGGCTTTCGTTCAGGTCACTCCTGCCAACTTCAGATCTGGAGGCTTATTGCAGTTCTAAACACTCCTCTAAACTGTGCTAAATACGGTGGTCTGGTCTTCTTGAATGTCCAGAAAGCTATCGATCAGGTTTGGCACAAAGGCCTCATATATAAAATGATTGTTTGTGGTTTTTCGGAAGATCTGACTGCTTTGATTAGTTCCTTTCTGTCGAACAGGATATTTCGTGTCAAGGTTGGCTGCTCCACGTCCGACCCTTGTGACGTCAATGCTGGTGTTCCCCAAGGCTCTGTCCTGGGCCCTGCACTGTTCAACTTTTTCATCCATGACTTTCCGACTTTTACTAAAATCATGACTACTGATCGCTGACGACACGTCCAATCATGACTACTGATCGCAATCCCGCGCACGTCATACCTCGGTTACAAAAAGCCTTACGTCAGTGCGAGAAATGGTTTGCTAAGTGGAAACTAAATCTTAATGTTGATAAATGCAAGGCAATGTTCATAGAGAAGAAACTTCGAAAACCCCCGAATGGATGAGAAATTACAAATACCTCGGAGTAGTGATTGATGCCAAGCTAAATTGGAGTGAACACGTCTCCTATGCAATCAATAAGGCTAAGAAGGCAAAGTTCAGTCTTGTTGCTCTTCTGGGACGGAACAGCGCACTTGGAATGGATAGCAAACTTTTGCTTTATAAAATGGTCATTCGAACCATTCTTCTTTATGGCATGCCTGCCTGAGCTACAATATGCAAGTCCAGATGGAAGGACCTCCAAACATTCCAAAACGCTACGCTGAGGACAATTGCCCAACTTGACAGGAGAGTTGCAACAAATATTAACATGATAATTTTAAGGCTGGACATCTTACTATAAAAAATGTGATGCAAAAACCGACACCAAAAAGTGTTACGGAAACAGTTTTCCATTGTTGTTGCACGTTTAACCATTGTTGGCGCCGGCTTGAACAACGCCGGAACTAAAAAGACACGCGACCATTGTCGTCTGAGCAACAATTTTTATTTAAATCACGGTCTATAGATATTCACGGTCATCGAGCTCCATTGTTAAAATGAAGCTAAAGTTTCTATAACTTTGGCCTAACTCCTATTGGTCAGGCACATCACCGTGCGTAATAATACGAAAGCGGCTTCATTGCCTATAGCAACAAGCCACCGAAGTAAACAAATGTTGAAGCATGAAGCGAAACTACAGTGGCTAGAATAGAAACTATTCCAGCCACTGTAGCGAAACCATAGTTTCAGCCATTTTGGCAGGGTCGCACCGCATTCCAGGCAAACACCGCATTCGTGGGGTTTTTCCCGCTAATTTTTTTCCTGTTTTTTTAAGCCAATAAAAAGTCAACAGTCGAATGACATGAGCACTATATCATGTTGCGCATTCATTATTTTCTTTGGAAAGCGTTGTTCGGCTTCAACCAATAGCAGTTAGGCCAAAGTTGGGGTTGGTCACTGTATAGCTCCCGGTAGGGCGGGAACTCTATTGAAAATTGTCGCTGCATGTAAAATCTGCCGAACTTAAAGCTCTAGATTAGGAAAGTACGGCAAACCTTTTCCGCGCCGCCCGCAGCCGCTGATTGGTAGAACGGCTGTCACGTGAGTTTGTCAGCCATTGTTGGCCCAAACGCAGCGATAGATACCATTGAAATGCATGTGGAAGATGCAATTTAGATTATATTTTTAATGAAATATTCGTTGATTGATCCTAAATTTTAATCCGAATAAGCAAAATTTCAGGACCCTTCAATCTATGCTCCTTGGAGGTTAATGAATTCGTTAAAATATCCGAAGAAGTAATAAGAAGCAAGTAAGTTTATATTATAACTTTACCGAATGTTATAGAAAGGTTGCATTGTGCAATTCTCAGATGATCAGAAAATATAATTTTTTGTTAAATATAGTTCTTTTTAAGAAAATACAATTCAATATAACAAGGTTAAACTGTCTGTGAAATGTGAGGCAAAACTTGAAATAAAATGTCTATGTTATTTTCATCTTATTTTAGCGAAGTTAATTATCACTCATCATTAAACTTGAATATAACGTATGAAATCGAATAACGAAAATTTGCTATTTGGGTGAAAAAAAAATATAGAAAATTTTTAACTATAAGTTTTTGGTAGATTTTTTATGTCAATATTATAAACCTCCATAAATGAATACATTTCAAAATACATTGGATGTGTAGTTATTTTTTTGTAATTTTTTTTGTAATCAAACGGATAGGTTTTCCCAATTATAATTTTTAAAATTTTCTATCAAAATATATTTATCAGAGTAATTTTTATATTTAAATCAAAAACTTAAATTTGATAGTCCTATTTTATTAAATTATATTTGATATTTTTTATAATTATAATTATAGTTTTTTTAATAATTTAATAATTTTTATAATTTAACAAAATTAAAA
>JAHWFO010077053.1:1054936-1127981 GCA_023313115.1 Rhysida immarginata | reverse complement strand
TTAGCGCGTTGGCGGTCCGAGCCAAAGGTTCCTGGTTCGATCCCAGGCTGCGGATATTTTCTTTCCTATTTTTCATTATTAATTCGAACAGCTGAGGTAGGCGTACCATTACAAACCCTCACAGAACAACTAATGATTATTATAAAAGTTAATTTGATAAAAGTTTATTAAGTTATATTTTAATAAAAATTTATAAAATTATATTTTGGTAAATAAAATTACAAAAACTACACAATGTTTTTTAAAATTTATTAATTACATGTAAATCGTTTATTAAGAATAAATAAATAAAGTGAAAAAAAAACTAAAAACTTAATCTGAATATCAGTAAATTGCCTCAACGTTATCATTATTTATATGTAAAAAATTATAATTGAAAACAAAATTTAAAGAAATAACAGAATTTACTGATTGTCAATTATATTTCCAGATGATAATAATAAGAAAAATTGCGAAAAGGATGTATTTAAGCGGAATTTTAGAGGAAGCGTAACTCACTTGATAGGGCCAACTGGTCCAACAATGGCGGATTTCGTAGCAGACGACGAAGTTTGCCGTACTTTCTAGAGCTTTAGCCGAACTACGCCTGCAGCGCCACCCTATCGGCAGACAGAAACTTTACTTTCGTATTCAGTTTCAATGTAAATCTCTATCGCAGGTTGCGGTCAGCTATAGTGCTATCTATGCGGCACCTGGCGCGATCTGTTTTCCTTAGCTTCTCGTAACAATGGAAAATGGCCGTAGCTCGATGACCATGAATATCTATATGCCGTGATTTAAATCTTTACTACAGAGATATTATGAAATATATTGAAAGTGTGGTAACAGATAGCGCAACTATACTTCGCTCTCTTACCTAGCCATGTAATGGCCTAATGTTTTGCTTTAATGAAGACTAATGAATCCTAGTGTATTGGAATAAACTCATTTCCATTACAATAAATATATTTTATTTTTCACAATTTAATTTCATAATTTATTATTTTTGAAGTCTTTAACTTATCTATAATTTACGCGCTGGTTGAATTTCTGTGCTTTGAAGTACTTAATTTATTTCTACAAATTCCTTCCTCTCTCTAGTCAAGAATAACTTTCCGGGTAAAAAGAGTGTTACGGGTGATGCAATAATTTAGATACAAGTACAAAATACACTCTTTTTAAGATTTTAGATACTGCAAAAAGCTTGCCGTGCCGTGTTTTCCCGTGTTGTCCCGCATTCGATTGTGACCACAGACGCGAGTAAGGAGAGGAACCTTCAGTATAGATACTATGTTTACTCGACTTTTCGAGTGACTCAATACTCGTGCTTATATTTCATACTTCAGTTATTCTAAGCCCTTATTCAGTATCACCGACGTACATGATTCTGTAGACTCGTCCATTGATAAATAAATAAAAGGTTTATGTAATGTATAAAATACGAGGGTTGGGGCATAAGTCATGGCAACTATTTTTTTTTTTGTGAGAATTCGACCGTGGATGGAAAATGCGAAATATATAGATGAAAGGACAAGGAATGGAGGAAATGTACGGACATTTAGCAACAAGGAAATATTTTGCTCTTCATGTTTATTAAGGTAGTTGATATAACATTACAACTTTCATGTTCCAGAATCATTACAGCTCATATACCCGTTCTAAAGGGCCTCAAAGTAGTCTCCTGAACGTTCACAGTACGCTGCCAACGATATGACAGGCGCCCATATCATCTGCTTCACCATTTCTCTCACCATGTGGAAATCTGGTCATCTCCTGTTGCACAATACGCGTATTTGCAATGTCCATTCGTGTCCGAAGCTGTCTACCAAGTAATGGTTCCTTACCGTCCGTATAAGGTCAAAATCACATCGAGAAAAGTCCGGAGAGTATAATGGGTGCTCCAATTCTTACCAAAGCCAGCGGAGACCGGCTATATTGATATACGAGCGTTGTTCAACTCGGGTTACATCCATCCTGCACGGCGGTTGACTAAGAACTGATTTAACATTGTTCTTAATGCAACAAAAGGAAATCGCAGAGCCATCTGGTGTTGTGGAAATATACTATGAATGAACGGTTTCCTCGAGACATATGACATTTTGTGATACCATCCCTTAGCTATGAAAAAAAAATAGTTGCCATGACTTATGCCCCAACCCTCGTATTTATTTATTTGTTGCATCTAAAAACATTATCATGATTTAATGTTTCGGATTGCAGATTCGAAACTAAGTCATTTTTTCTATTAAAGAATAAATCATAAGATGTTCAGTGAGGGTTTTATTGTACGCCAACCTCAGCTGTTCCAAATGTTCCTGGTTCTAATCCAGGCTGCTTAATTTTCTTTCCTATTTTTCATCAAATATTTCTATTGCTGAAGATTTCCATATACCATGGAAAGAAGTTGCTTCCGAAGGTTAAGGACCATCCCAATCCTCTGGTGGATATTCTAGATCAACCGCTCACCTTTAGAAGTTTCCTCAGGTATCGTAGGCCTCGTCACATCCTGGACATCAATTTCGACGACATCCAAAAGGCCATCTTTCCCGATTATTGGATCTCCTAGCTCCTCGTGTCCCTCGTCAATCAACAATCAACTTTATCGTCCTGATAAGAGTGGACCCCATCTTATCCTGTGGATGACTTAACTAGATTCCATCTGGCTTCTTGTCTAGTTCAGTGTACTCCCCCTGGTTATTTCCTGGACGAGTATGGCAGTGGAAGCGCTGCTTCTGGGCCGCTCGTTTCGTTTTACCTGCGCTGTTCGATTGTCGATTGAACCAGAAGCAGATCCATTCCGGGTTCCAATCGAAGCAGCAGCAGCAAGTTGATGACTAGGTGCAAATAGAACATAGGTAATGGCCAAGTTTTATCTATACTTTTCACCTTTATCTTATAAGCTATTTGGGATAAATTGTTTAATGAAAGTTGTTATAAAAATTTACATATTTCTAATTTAGCTCTTTGCTACTTAACGTTCCCCATTTCAAATATTGCCATTGAACGTCCTTTTTCACACTACAATATAGTTAAATCAAAAATTAGAAACAAGTTGTCTATTCATGTAATTCAGAGTATTTTATTTCTAAAATATTGTTTAATTGTTAACAAGAGCACTTTTGTGGATTTTAAAGCAACTGAAAAAATGTATGAGCTATTCAATCAGACAATGTATGTTCATATTAATAGAACTGCCTTTGATGATGAAAATGATGAATTATTCGGAATGAATAAAACATTATGTTAAATTTGTGTGTGAATAATGTGTGAATTTGACTATTGTATTTGTGTTTTAATTTGAATTGACCTTAATGTTTATTTTAAAGTTTAAATCATAAGCTTAAAACAAGTAATATTTCGGCTTGTGAGCGGGGTTAATGTTTTAACCGGATTCTTACCAGGTTTTTTTTTTATTTTGTTGGCCGCTTTTTTACCGGAAATACTATTAGATATAGTCCGAAACCTGTCAGTGACTTTATCACACTGCTACCATATTGCTATTCCTGGACCCGTTCTCATTACTTTAAACTACGTTTGAGCCAACCGAGGAGCGCTATCGTCGCGGTTATCGGAGTCGTCGGGCATAAACGTGAAAAGGCACAATTATTAGACAATGAAACATCCTCTTCGCTTGAACAGGTCGGCTATCGCTGCACATGGCAATGCCACTGGGTCTTCCAATATATTGAGGAGTGTAGCTTGTAACTGTCACCAAGTTTGGTGACAAATTTTGAGGCCAAAACTCCCGATCGCTCGAATCAATCGGGGAGTATGTTTGGCTTTGAAGTGCCGCCATCTATGGCCAAAAAGCGGAGATCGAGCTCGATTTCACACGCGAGCGCGAAGCAGGAGCGTCGTAAAAAGAGGAAGAGGAAACGGCGCAGAAAAGTGCGTGAGAAGGAGGGTCTCGAGCGGGATTTTCCAAATCGAGGAGAGAGTTTTTGGTACCAAGCTGTACGGTCAGAGAAAGGTGGCTCCGTTCGGAATTTGTTGAGCGAGCAGGCTACCAAAGCAACGAGGGAGAATGAAAAGCGACAACGGTCTCTGCTAGCTTTTCAAAATGTCTCCAGCCCGAATTCGGACAGCGACATTAGTGCGGAGAATTATGCTGGGAGTGCGAGGAGCCAGCGCGTGAGAATAAATTTTCTGCCTTTACGTTCTCATCCCGTCCTAGCCTCAAGTAACTTTTCGAACGTCGGCTCGTCGGAGTCGTTGGAACTGAACGTCGCGGATTCAGCCCAGGAGATTTGTTTTGCCATTTCGGTGTGTGCCGAGGAGGTGCCTGTTTTCGTCTCGTCGTTCGCCGAAGCTCCGTCCCTCATTAGAGTAACTCGAGTCCTCGTCGTCGCTGCTGGTTTTGGAGACGAGGATTGGAAAGAAATCCCACATCTGGATCGTGAACTGATTCCCGCTGGCTCAAGCGTTTGGATCACGCCCTGGACCGAGGAGGCCTTTTGGGAGGAAGGCTTGGGTTCCTTTATCCCGTATACCAGGTGGGTGTCATTTTTCTGTACCGTTGCTTACAGCTTGACCAATGGTTAAAACTGCTCTCCCGTCGCCATATGGTATGCCCGCTCGAGTGTAGATAATTTGGCGTAAGGCGCGGCGCACGTTGGTCGTGGGAAGGTTTAGCTATTTTTTTTTTGGCGGGAAAAGAAAGCAATTCAGGGATTCCTCTTCTATTTAAATTATTTAGCTCTGCTTTCAAGGAGCATCGTTTATGCTTTGTTTTTTCCCCCCTTCGTCTCGTGCAGTCCAAGCTTAACTGTCTGCACTCGAATGTTCGGCGAGCTTAGTTAGCGTTATGCTCCGATTACTGGCCTGTTAATCTAAGCTGCTTATTTTTTTTTCTGGTTACAGTTACCATCGGCTAGGTGCCGGAGGCCATCGCAGAGAGTTCTCATCGCGGACTTAGTGTATGGATACTTGGTTTTTAACGCCGCGAGAAACCTGTCTGTTCTCTTCTAGCATAAGAGAGAGAGATCCTCCTTAGGCGCATGGTGCGTCTTGGTAATCAAGGGACCTCACTCATACCGTTTCCCTGGATAGGGGGAGTGAGTCCGATTGCTTACATGTGTTGTTCTCATTGGTTTCCCATGTGAATCTGGGGTCTGTTCCCACAGAGGGGGTTCTTGGCTTCATTTAAGTCTCGCCTAGTGTAGAGGCATAAGCTCAAGCGTTAGCCCCCATATCAACTTGTACCTTAGTGATTTTCACCTCTCTTGGCTTATGCTAATTCTTTGTGAACGGGATTCGCTCGGACGAATACCCGTGAGGGCAAGGCGCAAGCCTTCTGTGTTTCTTGCGCGTAAGCAAGATCGCCGCGCTCATTAATGTATATTTTAAGTTTATTTAATAAATTTACATTATTACTGCCATAAGTCTATGCTCTGTGTCTTCTTACATCTTTCACCAATCTTCCACTGCGCATTACTCTAAGAATACGTGACAGTAACTCTTTGTTACCGCTCGGCATTCCAGTTGCCTGCTCACTTTGTAATAATTCCAGTCCCTAGAGTTACCGTTAGAGCATCCTTTCTCTTTGAATTTCCCGGGCCATCTCCTCTCATCATCTCTCGTTTTCCCCCAAGATCGCCTTCGCCCTCTCATAGCTCTCTTGCGTGCAGACGATTGCCTGTTATACAGGATGATTTACATCGAATGTAAAATACTTAAAGTGGGTATTATAGAGGTTAAGATAAACACAAAACGTCCTATGAACATGGGTCCGAATTTGAACGATAACTGAGATATGAACAGAAATAAAAATGCAAACACCAAGTTCAACAAGTTAATAACTCAGGTTCCGTAAGGTCTAGATTAATGAAATTTGGAGAAATAACAGGGTACATAAGACTGTGTATACCGTTAAAATTTGATCTAATTCTAACAAGTAGTTTCCGAGTTACTCATTCAACATCATAACACGTGCTCACTTGTGTGTACTAACTAGCACTTGTTACAATTTTGACTGTGTAACTCGGAAACTTCTCGTTGGAATTCAATCAAATTTTAACGGTATGCACAGGCTTATGTACCCTGTTATTCCTCCAAATTTCTTTAATCTAGGCCTTACGGAACTTGAGTTATTAACTTGTTGAACTTGGTGTTTGCATTTTTATTTCTGTTCATATCTCAGTTATCGTTCAAATTCGGACCCATGTTCAAAGGACGTTTTGTGTTTATCTTAACCTCTATAATACCCCCTTTAAGTATTTTACATTCGATGTAAATCACCCTGTATATTTTCTTCATCTCACATGGTCTCGCCTCCCTATTGGCATCCGAATAAATGGCACCTCTAACGACTTGCACCTCTCTCTCTGAAGAGTGCTGTCTTTAGGTCTTGTATTTGAGGAGACCCTCATTAGAGCGTGGCTTCGATCGCGGTTTCGAATCCAAAAAAAAACTATCTGAGCCCTTCAAAACCCGCGCTATATCCTTAGCATTACTAGAAGAACCCTTAGTCTTAGTAATTATATTAGAAACGACACTTTTAGATGCTAACTTCCGCCTTGTTGATGAACACCTGGGCAGTGCGTCGGCTACTACATTATTAGCCGCCTTAACATATTGCAAACTTATGTTCAAAGTCCATAATGTGTTGAAGTACAGTCACTTGCAAACGTGATAATTTGGGCTGAGACAACAGTCGCTACACCGACTAATTGTCGGTGTAAATCGTAGTCGCGACCTGTTAGAAATAATGCCTCCACCCTCTATCTACATGCGCTACAGCAAGCAATTCCTTCGCATAAGCCGAATGCTGCCTCTGCTCTCTCTGAAATCTCCTGGAGTCATAAGCTATTGACAGCAATTTGTTGCCATACTGATGCAACAGTATGTGAACCGCTCCAATTGCCTCGTCTGACGTGTCGCAAAGAATATGCAATTCACGTGATGCATCAAATATCTAATATGGGAGGACTTGTAAAACAATGTTTTAACTGATTAAAGTCTCTGTTTTGGTCTTCCCCCATCTAAAAGCTATGTCTTTCTGCAGCAAGTCAAACAGGGGCGCCGTGTATAAATGTTCGATAGAACTGTGCTGTTCCTAAAAAGGACCTGAGTTGCTTGACGTTTCTTGGATGTACCCAAGAACCTAATAGCTTGAACTAACCTATTTTCGCACTTCTTTCCTTCAGCAGAGAAGAGAATCCTAAATGGTTAACTTCTTTAACCCCAAAGACGCACTTGCTTTAAAAAAAAAAGAAAAAAAAACGATGCTGCCACAATCTTTGTAAAACATGTTTAGTGCGTGCTCTTAGGATGGACATAGTAGACGCAAAACAAGCACATCGTCGAAGTATACGATGGCTTCCTTGCTTAGGAGCCCCCACAATTCTTTGGTAAAAGTAGACGCTGCACCTTTCATACCAAAGGGCATAACCCTGAATTCTTAGGTGCCTAGTATAGCATCTTAAATGCAGTATACTTGGTATGTGCAGGCTTTACCCGTATTTTATGGTATGCCTACAAAACATCTAACGTAGTAAAAAAAAAAAAACGCGCATCTTCTAACTGATCAGAGAGAAAATCTGTCCGAGGAAAGCGTAGTTGTTATTTGTAGTCATTTTGTTTAATTGTCTATAATCTATGTAAAGGTGTAGCCCTCCATCTTTCTTCACCAAGAAGCGGACTGGTGAAGCAAAGGAGGAGGTAGAAGGATGTATAAGGTGCTGACCCAATAATTCTCCGATGACTCGTTCTAACTCTTCTTCTTCATCTTTGGACAAGAGATAGAGATGGGAATTGAACGGGCAGACCATTTGTTCAAGCGGAATTTCGTGCTGGGTTGACCCCCAAGGTGGTAGACCCGAAGACAATTCCTCCTAAACACATCCTGATAATCCTCCAAGATATTCTGGAATAGAGAATGATCGTTACAATGGTCATCTTTTTCATTCGAACAACTACGCCCAAAAATTCCAAAAACAGGTACCTGCGGCTGCTTTCTCAGGATGTAGCACAATTAATATATTAGGTTCTCTCCTTCCGTTCGCCACTGTGGTAACCAAATCTTGTTTCCTTTCTCACTGACTGCGCACTTTTGGTCCCCCAGTTAAATTATAAATGCTTAGCCTGAATCCACTGCATACCTAGGATAATCTGAAAGTTTTCAATATGCACAACATTTAGATTCAATTTGCCTTCATATTTCCTGCTTTTAACTGGGACCAATGCAGCCATTTTGGATATTGTGGCCGTACGTCCGTCGGCAAATGCTGTTGATTTACTCTGGTGGCTCACGTCAGTGAGATTAAAATTTAATTGCTGGGCTAAGTACTCATCCATGTAGTTTTCTAGAGCACCCGTATCTATCAATGCCTTACATACCTGGCCTTTTATTTGCAACTAGCAGAGATACCCGGCGTTGCCCGGGTTAATTACACTTGTAGGTAAAGAGATAGATCTCAAAAAATTAAATTATAACTCCCAATTGGATAAATAATAACTCAATCAATACAACACAAAGCAAAGGGACTGTCCATTCTACGAAAAATACGAAAAACAGGAAGTCCAGGTGATATACCGGAGCATCTAAACTCTTCTTGACTTGCCTCACTACTTCGGAGCATCACCAGATACTGTAGACTCATGTTTTTCTTGCCCTTGACGTAGACGCTCTTATGCCCTGTTGCTCTATTCGAAACTGCCGTTGTTCAGATGTTTCAAACGCCCGTATAGCTTTTTCTCTTTTAGTTGCAGAGTTTCTCTGACCAATATTTGTTCTTTCTCTTTCTTTTCCAGACACATAAATTTTTGCAAGTAGTCTGGACGTTTGATAGGGAGCTCAAGGGAGACGCGTGACTCCTATGCCTAATCAATAGACGCTGCTTTATTAATGATCTGTCACTGCATCATTACTTTATGCTCATTATCAAAAATTCTTGGAAACGAACGTTCAGTCATCGCATTATCAGCATTTCAGTTTCCAAAATATACACTTTCCCACAGAATATAGTCAAAAGATATTTTTAGGAAATGTTTGGATCTGCTGTGCTACCAAATAAGCTAGGTGATAACCCCGGAGTGGCTCGGGCTTTTTTTTTTTTGGAATAAATTTTGAAATATCTTAAAAATAAACACATGAAAACGCTTAAAATTAATATAGCAAAAATTCTTAATAAAAATTTGAAAAAATTTTTAAAGGCTCACAATGGATGGACCTCTCCAAGGATGCCACTGCTAGTCTAAATATTTTCTTACTCACGTAATCTTACTTTAGATGTACACTTGATGTTGTTGCAATTACCTTTCTTCTCTCGATGTCTTGCGTTTGTTGCGGCTGTACAAAACTGTCATTTCTTTTATGGCGGTTATGTCAAATTTATTACCGATCTGCCATTTTGTAGGTTTAGACATAACTTAGTGTGAGGTTTTCAATAAGGTTTTCAATAATGATGCAAGTCTTTCGCGCGGGAATACAATGTATCTTTTATTTTCTACAGAGTCCGCCAAAAAAATGTATACACGCTTTACATTTATCATCTATAATTTTTTCCGTAACAGCAAAATCGAAAGCTTACACCCCAATATTATTATATGTATTGAATGAAGACGATCCCGATAAAAGACATTACCACCATTGCCACCTAGACATACGAGATTACAGATAAGAGTTTGCTAGGAAATGGATAGGAGCAACTGTTCGCCGTACTCAAAAATATCTCAACGCTTATGATAATCACTTTGAACAGCTGTCGTAATTGTAGAAGTCAAAGAGGATTTATATTCATCGCTTGATGCCTGTATGAATTTAGTGTTACAAATTTTATGTATTTTTTTCTTTTGCTGAAATGTGTATACATTTTTGGCGGACTCTGTATACAGGGTATTCTCGAATAACGTATACAAACTTGGGGTGCGGGTGGTGGGGGTGATAGAGGGATCAAATCTAAGCAACATTTGCCTGTTTCATATTTTTCTCTGGGGCATTGTTTTTGAGATAAAAATGTTGAAATCCTACATGCAGGAAACAGTTGTTTGGATTCTGTGGGGACACTTAAAGACATTGGTATATGAGACACAAGTGGTATCCGATGAAGAGCTGGTAGCCAGAATCGTCATAGCTACGGGCCAGATTCGCGAAAAACCAGGGACTTTTGAACTGGTTACGACAGTCATGCGGCGACGTTGTGAAGCATGCATTCATTGCCAGAGGGAGTCAATTAGAACAGTTATTGTAAAACGTTTGCCTGTTTCATACAAAACAAGTCACATTATTGTACTGTATGCAATGTGTTTTTTGTCTTTTTATTACATGACTGACCATGATTTTGACGTGTTCCAGAATTACGGGTTGAGTGGCATATTACGTCTATGCGACGTCCAACATTTTTTATCTCAAAAATACCCAGAGAAAAAAATGAAAGAGGGAAATGTTGTTTAGATTTGATCCCTCTATCACCCCCCCCCTCCAAGTTTGTACACGACCCTGTATACATAAATATGAAAAAACTATATTTTTCTCCGAGCGACGCCGGGTACTTCAGCTAGTTCTTAAATATTTATTGCTTTGTTTTTAATAAGTGCGTTAAATATTTCATCTGCAAAGTCGATCTTACTGAAATAAAAAGCAGCGATTATTCTTTTCAGTTAAAAGTGCTGTAATTCACTCACACAATCATAAACCTCATCCGTATTTCCACTCTGGACGGCCAAATCCATTTTAATCTTCTACGATGTTCGTTCAAAGTACTAGACTTTATAACCGATCAACTTCGCTTAGCTCAACTCCTGCCAAGCAAGTGAAAACGCTTTAGGAATGAACTGTACGCCCAATGGTGCAAAGTAACTTGAGAGATGGTGGAAAACATGGTCTCCCGACTCATTGGTTTTCATAATGTGTATTAATCCCCATTTTTTGCAAGTTTCGAGTTTTTCTTTTATTCGTCCAAGAAAATAAATTTTTTGAAGCTTCTGCCAAATAACCCATCCTCTCAATGGAGAGTGCCAATGCTTTTTCTTAAGCAATTGAGATAATTTTTCTAATTATTTTACTTTATGCATTCTAATCTGTAATTTATTCTCCTGTCATGACAAAGGTAGTAAAATATAAAAATTATTTTTATTAAAATCATTAAAATAGCAAGGTCACTTATAAAATATATCAAGTAAATTAAAAAGCGATGCTATCTGCACATAGTATTCAAGAAATACTACCTAGTGGAATCATGGCTCTCAAATGCCCGAACCTTCATGATCCCATTTGGTAGACTAGTTTTTTTCTTTTGTGTTTCAGAAGACTTTATTTTTCGAAATAATGATAATTTAAAACCTAATAAAACCCAATTAACTTTCCTCTCCAATTACCTTGTACGAATTTAACTTCAGCTGCTATAAGAATTTTCTGATTGCGCCATCTCCTATCAATTATGTTAACTTAGACCAAAATAGAACCAAAATATATTAGGATGAATTGAGATGTAATATCAAATCGTATTTTTGTATTTATTTAAGAAACATGTCAGTGTTTTTTCGACTGACGATTCTCTGAAAGCTTTTATTTTCCTAGTGATCAGTTAATAGGCAACCGTTTTGAACATCGGAGTTATTTAAGCTATTTCTGTGAAAATGACACGTCATAGGTGAAGCCCCGGCTACAGATCCCAACTCTGTCGAGTTGCCGAATGTGCGCCCGCACGCATTTTCACAGTGTCCACTCGTTTCCAGCATAAGCTCTGACGTATGCTATTGCTGACGTCACTTTGCGAGAGAACGAGAAAGCAGAGAACGAGAGAAGAGCGGCAATGGATAGCGCCATAAAATCTATGTTTCCGGAAAATTTTGCTTAATTATTCAATGATACGGACTTTAAATGTGAAGAACAGTTTTCTTGTAAATTTAGGATGAAATGTGGATCTGAAGAGGAAGTAAAGGTAAGGATGTTAGTCTAATCGCTGTTCGGGGAAGTTCAGTTATCTAGGGTTTAGTACCGAAAGGTGCTTTATGGTATCAGTGTGGGGAAACGTGTCTGTCTGTCTGTCGCTCACTCTAACTCCTCGATGCCTATGCAAGATTTTCAAAATCTGTTTTCGCCAATCGATTAATGTGGTTCATGACACGAACCAATCACAAAGAGATCGAAATCGGTTCAATGGCACGTGCATAAATAGTACCATTATGACACCCCCATTTTGAATATTTTGGAAACTGAGATGGTGATAATGCGATGATTGAATGTTCGTTTCCAAGAATTATTAAAAATGAGCATAAAATGATGATGAAGTGACAGGACTTAAATATGGTTGTTCTGTTTATCTATAACTGTAATTGTCCCGGGCAACGCCTCTGCTAGTGCTAAAATAAGATATAGTAAGTGCGAAATATATCAAACGACTCGTAACGACCTGTCATGAACGAATATATAAGAGTAATTAATAAGTGCGAAGATGGTCGAATTCTAGTCAATGTTACATCTGCTAATGATGCCATTAAAGGTACCATTAGAAATTTTCAATGCTAAGATAGGGCATAAAACATATCAAGCAACAAGTAACAACGAGTCATGAATGAATATATAAAATAATTATAAAATTCGTAGATTATCGAATTTGAATCACTGAAACATGCTTTTGTGTTTTCAAAAGCAATTCAAGTAATTTTGGAATTATGTTTCAAATAGTTTGTGACGGCGATTGGTTTAGCCTTTCGGTACTTGGTTATGTCATTCTTTAATGGTTTATTATATATTAAATAATTGTGTAATTTGCTATAGCATATAATTATAAATGACCTGTATTTTTTTATTTATAGGAATGTTTAGAAAGTTTCAAGAGATATAATTGGCGTGTACGCAGGAACAGTTAACACGTATAGACTTGATCTGAGGTGTCAACACAATACTGACAAACGACGACGTGCGATTGGGATAAGAAATTCAAAAAACACAGATTGTGAAGCAACCCTTACAATCATCGTCCACAGGTAACGCTTTGAACCATACCATTTATATAAGCATCATGGTTATTCATTTTTTTTTTTTTTCTACAGAACCAATATAAAACGGACAACTGCGAAAGCGCCTGATCCGTTGCTTAAAGAATGGCCATGTGTTGTACGCTTGGTCAACCACCATAATCACACGTTATCAAATGCAGCAGCTCTGCGCTATCAAGACATCTTACCAGAAACCAAAGAAAAACTGATTGACTTATTTCATAAAGGCCATAGCCCATCATCCGCCAAACATTGTCTTGAAATTGACATCAGCTTGGAACATCCTGATGACAATTATGTTTATGAAGCTAATGCTTCATATTTCCCATCACTGTCTGTTATTGCACACCTTTTTAATAGTGAATTTCAAAATCAGTTTGGACATAAGTCAGGCGAAGACATGATGTCCAGTCTTGATGACTTTCTGCAATCCCACGTTTATAGCAATGGAGGAAAATATGTAATATGCAGAGTGGATTCAGATGTGTATGTATCTGTGTGTAGCCCACTTATGCTTAGGGTCCACACATTGGTTCAGCGAAGTTCTGAATTGATGTTCGTTGATGCAGCTGGGGGAATGGACAGACAGAGACAAAGATTGTATTTGTTTATTACTCCAACTCCAGCTGGAGGTCTTCCATTGGGATTCATAGTAACAACTGCTGAAAATTCAAAACTGTTCTCTAAAGCTTTAGAAAGCCTTGTTATCAGCTGTTTTCCTGATGCCAGTTTTTACTCGGCAAAGCATCCCCAAATTATTTTGACGGATAACGACCTTAAAGAAAGCCAACCATTACAGGAACGGTTCCCTGAGAGTCTCCTCTAAACGTGCCAATTCCACACTTTGAAAGCTGTTTGGGATTGGATAATAGATTCCAGCCATAAAATTGACAAAACCCACAGACAAGAGATGTTTGCCATGTTTAAAAGATTAGTATTGTGAAACTGAAGGAGACCTGAATGATGAGTACGGAAATCTTCGAACTCACAAACTTTGTGAGAAGTACCCTCACTTTCTGCATTACATGAATTCATATTGGGAAAGCCGGCATAAATGGGCTTCTTCTTTCAGGTCTGGCCTTCCCCTCAGAGATAACAATACAACCAACTACGTTGAAGCTGCATTCAGAGTTCTGAGGGATACAATTTTTGAAAGGGTTATGGCTTTCAACTTCATAATCTCTCTTCATAATCTCTCGATATGAAGGTTACTATCAAAAACGGCTACTTGGTTTCGCACAGGGCAGAACAGCAAAGAGTCTCCTGCGGAAATTTCTTCCATGTGTTGTTGATGAGGAAACCCTAAACAGTATCGTCACCAATCTAGATGGCACCTTCTCTGTGCCCAGTGCCAACGGAACTGAGAAATATATAGTGAATGCAACTATATGATGTGTTCCTGCTATGTTGGTAACACTGGAAAAATTTGTAAACATCTGTCAGGCGTCATACATAATAAAATATATAAAATAAAAATTTTAAAGCACACACTTTCACCTTAAAACATGCAGTAAAAAGTAAAAAATATAATTAAAAAAATGGTAAAAGTGTGGCGGCGCGTTTATTTTATTATGTAGTATTTTCTTTTTAAAATTTAATATTAAACGCGTCACCATACTTTTATTTTTTTTTAATTAGATTTTTTAGTTTTTACCTCACTTTTTAAGGTGAAAGTGTGTGCTTTAAAATTTTATTTTATGTATTTTATTTTATTTTATTAGTCTTTATTTAAAAAAAAAAGCTTTTATATGATAACTAGAAAACCAAAAAAACCTTGGAAATCTGCCCAGTCGGCTACGGGAAAGCGTTTACAATACATTACGCTGGCTAACTATAAACAATGCTCTCTACTTCGGCAACAATGTCTAACAATTGAAATAAGAAGTTTAACTGGACACGCCCACTCCAACTTTCGTTGGACAGAGTATAGCATTGATGATCAATTTAACAACAATTACATAAGACAATTAACAACGGTAACAATAAACAACAATACAGGCAGTCGTTACATCATGATTACACTGTATACCACGCTCTATAGATATTCATGATCACCGAGCTTCGGCCATTTTCCGTTCTTTCGAGAAGCTAAGGAAAACGCTTAAAATGCTTTCCTTTTTATCCTCGTATTTCTTAAAATCCTGTCGATCCTAGGCATTTCGGTTGCCTGATTTGTTATTTTTATTTCGTGTATTTATTTCTAAAAGAGGAGAAGACACACAGAAAGGGGCCCCCATAAAAAGCTAATTACGTCTCTGTTTCAGCATTTATTAATCTCATTAATATTTGATTAGAGTGAAATTAGTTATACTCTGTCCAACGAAAGAAAAACTGGGCGTGTCCAGTTAAATTTCCAATTTCAATTGTTAGCTATTGTTAATTTTTCTTAGCAACAATGCCTAACAATTGAAATAGGTAATTTATTTAGGCACGCCCAGTTTTTCTTAAGTTGGACAGAGTATAGTTAATCTTCCCTATTAAAAGTTATTATACACGCATTGTCTGCTTTGGCGTTTAATGCATTAGCAATTTTTAAATGACTGCCATCACAATCAGAGCCGGCGTCCTGGTGTTATATTCTCTGCAACTATTGAAGATGAAGAAATTTAGGTTTTCAATTTTGGGTAATGCGTTTATGCTATTGTGTTATAAATGACAATTTTACAGAAAAACACTAGTGCTCTGAATATACAAAGTGTTTACTAAACATACAGCAAAAATTCAAGGATTGGTTTTTTTTTGGATTATTTAAAGAATCTTTTGTCCTTTGATGATTTTCGGAATTCCGATTTTTTTTATGGAATTTTTTGGAACACTCACTAACTTCTTTCTAGAGGATATGCCATTGGCAACGAGAAATGTAATGTGGTTTATGCACGTTGGTGCATCAGCGCCCTTTAGAGTGGTTGCTCGTGAGTTTTTAAATGCAGCATATCCAAATTGCCAGATTGGTCGAGATGGATCTCACTTATGAACTGCTGCATCCCCAGACTTAACTCCCTTGGATTTATTTCTATGGGGTCATCTGAAGTCGTTAGTTTACACTATTCCAATGAAAAATATAGAAGGTTTGACAAATCGGATAGTTGATGGGTGTAATGGAATAAGAAACAACCCTGGTGTTTTTGAAAGAGTTCGGCAGTCAATGAGAAGATTGGGTTTATGCAGCCTAGCTGGAGGTAGTCATTTTCAGTGATTATTGTAGATTAAGAAGCTTTACATGTAATTCTGCTTCTTCTTAATGTACCGTCTCCTATCGGAGGTTGGGACCAAATTGTTAATGGCTTACTAGGAATATTAATGCGATGCGGTGGTTTTCCGTTGCCTTCCGCATGTTTAGTAAAGGACAAACACAACATCCATGCCATAGTGGGATTCGAACCCGCGACCCGAGGATCACGAGAAGCACCGAAGCCTGCGTCGGCCACCGGGCCGGCTTAGATGTAATATTAGGTAATAAAAGATTGTTTTTGTCGAAAGTCCTTTATCGCCCTGTATCTTCGAAACAAAGCGACATTCCGAAAATCATCAAAGGACAAAATATCCTAAAGAATCACCCCTTTAATTTTAACTGTATGTTTAGTAAACACCCTGTACATTTAATAAGTACAGTGAGATTAATATCTCAGTACCGTTGCAACGCCAAAGGAATGCAAAACAATCAATGATCCGGTGTAAGCAATTTCTGTAATTGCTTAAACTGAATCATTTATTATTTTTGCATTATGCATATCAATAATGAACCCGAATTTATCAATCTTCATAGGAATGTGTAAATTATGTAGTAATGTCACACTCTTATTAATATTAACTGAATGCTTGGATCACCGAGTTCATTAGGAGGTCGTGTGTAAGCATGGTCTTTATCACATCACTCATTCACTAAACTGAAGTATTTTTCATCTTCAGTATCTTTTTCATCTTCAGAATTAAGAAAGTTTTGGAATTGGCAAAGAATGTGTAGAAAATAATGAACCCCGTGTAATGTTTCCAAAATTTGTTTAAAATCAGCTTTATACAAAATAGTGCAAATTAAAGTACCTCTATTATTATTATTATCATTGTTTGGGGAAGCCAAACTCGGATCAAGTCCGGAAGCCAATCCCAGAGGCGGACCCAAAAGAGGGCCAAGCCCAAGGGACTCAAATGCAAGGGAGGTAAAGTTATGCACTCGTGGGAGTATTGATGTTTGGGTGTAGGAATTTCCTTACTATGTGACAGGTGTTTAGAATTGTGGCTTTCTGTAAGGTTATGTATAAGTTTGGGTTTAAATTTAGTGTTGACAGGCTTTTGTGTAGCGAGTGTGGAATAACCCCAGTGGCAGAAACAACGATAGGAACAATGTGTACTCTGTTAACTCCCCAAAGGCGTTTTATTTCATGTGCAAGATCCGTATATTTAGTGATTTTGTCAGTGTATGTCTTTTGTAAATTGTGTGTGTTGGGGATGGAGATATCAATTATGTAAGTCACTTTGTTTTGCTTATCTACTAGTGTAATGTCTGGTCTGTTATGAGGGATAGTTTTGTCAGTGATTATAGCTCTGTCAAAATATAGTTTATGTGTGGTGTTCTCTAAGACAGTGTCGGGGATATATTTATAGTAAGGAGTGTGAATGTCCCTTAGCTTGTGTATCTTAGCTAGATGTTGATGTATGATGTTGGCTACCTGGTTTTGTCTGTGTAACATCTGTCTGCGTTAGTATTTTGCAACTGGATATGACGTGTTGGATGGTTTCCTCTGCGATATGGCATTTCCTGCAAGACCCGTCAGTCGATTCTTTGATAATATGTTTTCTGTAGCTTTTAGTGTTAATAACCTGGTCTTGTATGGCAATCATGGTTCCTTCAGTTTCCCCAAAGAGACTCCCTTCACTCAACCAAAAGTTCGACGCTTTTTTGTCGACGTGTGGCTGGTTGAGTCAGAAGGATGTCTACAGTGGAGTTGCTTTCCGAGCCATGATTGAAGTTTAGGAATGTTATGGGTGTTCTGCATGCTGTTCAGATTCAGAGGTGTGTATTTTGTATCAGCCATGCAGACTGCTTTGTGTAATGGTGATGTGTGTTGTTTAGAGTGAAAGAATTCTCTGAGTGACTGAGTCTGTTTCTGGTGTAGATCTGTTATGTCAATAAGACCTCTGCCTCCCTCTGAACGAGGCAGGGTGAGTCTTTCGATAGCTGTGTGTGGATGGTGCTTTCTGTGCTTTGTAAGCAGTTTACGTTGTTTCCTTTCAAGTTCCTCAAGATCTGTGTGTGTCCACTGTATGACTCCAAAGGAGTAGGAGAGTATTGGCGTGGCAAAAGTATTGATGGCCTTGATTAAATTTCTGGAATTTAAATGCGTTTTAAGTATTGTCTATAGCCTATGAAGATATTGTTTAGTGAGTGTATTCTTTCTGTGTTTGTGCTCCAGAAGCTTGGCTTGCTTAAATCCTAGATACTGTATTTGTAAAATTCGTAATTTTCCATAGCAGCAATGTGATCTGGTTCATCTAATGTGAAGCCCCCCCCTCCCTAAGTACTCCATTTTCAATGTGAATGGTTTTGCATTTGTCCAACCCAAATTGCATGTGTATGTCTTTTGAAAAGGTTTGTGTAATGTCAAGTAATTGGTGCAATTGTGTTTGTGTGGAGGCGTAGATTTTCATGTGGTGCCATGTAGAGTAAGTGTGAAAGCGTGTAGTGGCAGCTTTTATTATGTTTAATTGTGTAGCCATAATTGTGCTGTTCAGTCTGTTGGAAAGTGCATTTAGTGCAAGACAAAACCAGAGTAGGCTCAGTGAGTCACCCTGGAAGATGCCCCGGTTTATCTGTATTTCGTCAGTCGTGATGGTTTCACTGTTGAGTGTGAGGTATAGTGTAGTTCTCCAATGCAGCATTGTACTTTCTAAAAATGTGATAAGTGTAGGGTTTATTTTATATAATCGTAATGTATATAACAGCCATGAGTGTGGGACACTATCAAAGGCCTTTTTGTAATCAATGTAGGCTGCATGGAGGTTTCGATGTTTATTGTGAGTTTGCCGTAGGACCACACTGTCTATCAGGAGTTGCTCCTTACAACCCATGTGGTTTCTGCGGCATCCCTTTTGTTGCTCAGTGAGAATGTTGTTTGTGTCTATGTGTGTATAAATTTTGTTTGCGATACAGGCAGTTACTATTTTGTAAAGTGTAGGCAGGCATGTGATAGGTCTGTATTTTGTGGGATCTGTAGTGTTATGTGACTTTGGTACCATGTATGTTATTTCTTGTATGAGGAAATATGGCAATGTTTGTGGTGTTTGCAAAGCGTTGGAGATCTGTTTTGCAAGGGCCAGATGCAAACAGGTGAAGCGCTTATACCAGAAGTTCTGAATCCTATCTACACCTGCAGCCTTCCAAATGTGAGTACGTTTAATGACTTGTGAGAGTTCATCTGCTGTTATGTCAATATAAGGCATGTTTGATAGTGTGGATGCTAATTGCTCCTCTTCCCTGATCCAGCTAGCTTCCCTATTATGTTCAACTGAGACAGACCAAAGAGACGACCAATAATGTTGGAGTGCTGTTTGTGTTGGCAGACCAGTGTTTTGTGTCTGTGTATAATCTTTGCGAATAACTTGTTCTGCTGTTTGCGCTGAGTGCATGTTTTGTATCTCTTCAAGCGTTGTGTTTTTGCAGCTAACTTTTGTTTTAGTGTGTCCATATATTCTGTAATGTGTTGATTGTGCTGCTCATGTCTGGTGTGTGTTTTAATCTTCTTAAATAATTGTCTGAGGCGTTTGTTCTGCTTTGATGAAGTGTTGTTTTTAGTGTACTGTGTAAGTCTACCTAACTGCTTGCGGATTTCGTCAATCTCAGACTCAATCCGCTTTTGCCATTTAGGTTTATGTTGGGTGTATAATTTTTGTGTGTTTTTATGGATTGGTTTCCTACCCAGTGTGGATATAACTGTAAGAGCCCCAGTGTAAATAAGTAGGTGTAAGTATTCTAAAGATAGATTTTCTTCAATGTACTGTGGTAAGATATGTGTTCATGTAAGATAAAATTTCCCCTGTTTTGCTGTTTATGTTTATTTTAGGTATACCTGGTCTTTGTGTGGGATCTGTTCCCGTGTAAACTGTAAGGTATCTTTGTAGGGTGTCATTTAATGTTTCAATAAGTTTGGTATTCATGTTGTGTTGTGGATGAATATCATGGTGAAGTTCATTGTTGAGTGTGTGTTCTACAAGTTCATTAGTGATGTCAATATTAGTGTTTGATTCTGTGTCGGTTTGTGTAGATGGCTCGTGTTCTTGTAGCTGTTGTGCAACTTCTTGCTTTATTTTCTGTAGCGTGGGTAAGGGTATTAAATTGTTCATAACAAGTGTGCGACGCTGATCTGCAATGCGTTGTTCAGTGACTGTATGTGAGGATATGTCTCTTTGAAAATGTTATATAACCGTTGTCTGTAAGCTGTAGTCTCAGTTTCCAATTTAGTGACTGCGTAGTAGGCTCGCATGATAAAACAGTTTATGTCATTGGTCCATTTCATGCGTTGGCGTGGCTTGCTTGCCTTAGTGGTCGAGGGCAAAGAAGCTCTTGAAACACTAGGGACAGGTTGTGGCATTGCAATAGCCGAACAGGGGTTGGTGCTGCTTTCACCACCAGTGGCCCTGGGAGATTGTGGCATATTTTTCGAACGTGAGCCTCTGCCTAACCCACGAGCTCGGACCTTGGTAACCCAGGTGACGTCCGAGCCGGTATCAGATAACGCACTAGCACTAATCATATTGATCACCAATAAATGGGTGCTCCTGTTAGCCATCTCCATCATCAGCAGGCCCTTGGTTGATGTAGTCAGCTCATCAGCCCTACTGGGTCATCTGGACCCTCAAGATTAATCTAAGGGTAGAGTAAATCAGACCTGTTAACCAGGGCCATCTCTCTAAGATGTTGCCCCCCTCGCACGACGCAGACGTAGGACCACACGAGGGTTATTATGATTATGATTATTATTATTATTATTATTATTATTATTATTATTATTATAAAGTAATAGTAATAATAGTAACAATATATTAGTAAGAATATATTGAAATAAATAAATTGATAAATTGATTGATTATTGATTAATACAGAAGAAATATTTATGCTCGTCGATTAATATCTACGGCTGGAATCATATGCTCATTTTCTACCATGTTTGTTCTCTACGGCAGAAATTACCTTATACTTATAAGTGTTCAGCTCAGTCATCATTTAAATAAAAGCTTCAAAATTTTTTTTAAAAAATAAAAGACATTAAAAATGCAAGGTTGTCAGGTTAACCTTTAAATCAATTATTTTTTATGGTTAACTGATAAGAAATTAACTGAATGCTTAAACTGTTTGCCTAATTAAATCGGCCAATACGAATGGATGAATTCAACCTGCTTACGCATAATTTAGGCTAAGTAGCATCCATTAAAGGCCGCTTTATAGGAAGTGTTCTAAACTTGGTCTTAACCTAAGCGTCTATTTAAGAAAACAAAATCCTTTAATAAGCATGACGTCACTTTAACGAAAGAGAGAGCGTAAAAAAATAAAGACCAAAAGTTATTATGGTTATATGAACAAGTATTATAATGACATCTATTTTATGAATATAGGTCAAATTTAATAAGTAAGAGCAAGAGATAACGTTCCTTAGTTTGAAAAACCGTTCCATACCTTTGATGAACAAGTAAACTAAATTTTCAATGCTTTAATATTGCACTAGTGGAAATTCGTTTCGTATTCGGACGTTTATGTTTACAACACAAGAACTTTTATAAAACGTTTTTCATAAAAAAAATTAAGCCCTCGTTTTTCATAAACAAAACCATGTGACTTGGACGGATTTCCCATCTTCAGCTTCATTTTTGAAGAAATGCTCACTGGCCTTCATTTTACATTCAACTAGTTTAAATGAAATTATAGAACCAAGGGCAATAGGAAGAATTCCACGCCCAACGAGGCTTAACGTAAACTCAACCAGAAACGAGAAGCAAGAATGTGGAAGTAAATGCAAATTAATGTAAAAGGATGAATTCGTTATATGAGATGAATGGCAATTTTTTTTTTTTTGAAAATAGAAACAGTTTTGAGAAACACTATTCATCTACTTTCAATATTCAACAGAATATTCCAGTTAATTCCGCCTCTAACATTTTCTTTCTTTTATTCCTATACCCTTGGAGCATTCTATATTCTTTATAAGCCAATTATATTTCATGTTTATTAAGCTGTGAGCAATAATTTCAATATTTTAGTTCATATTTTTTCGTTCTCTTTTCTACCCTTTCGTATTTAATATGCTTCTTAGGAACATCTCTATTTTTTTCTGTACATCATCCAATTATTTTCCTAACTGACAGAAATAACCGAATTAATACAAGATAAATCAATTTTAACATAAAATGATATATTCAAATACTAGAAAAAAACTCAGATTTCAGAGAAACAAAAATACGTATATGTATTACTGTCCGATATTGAAAAGGTGGTTGCACCACCATGGCGTTGATAGAAATAACACTTAAAATAATGTACTGTTTATTCTAAATAATCATTAAAGAAGAATATGTTTCACATAATACCAATTTTTTTTTTGTTTCAAATAAAATTCCAAAACGAATGACCAGGCCGAGCTATGAAGAATCGAATAATTAATAATCGTGAAAAATATTATTCTTTAAGGATTACTTAAAATTAATAGCTTTAACATAACATTTATTCTGCGAAAAGCAACTGGAAGTTTTTGTGACTGATGACTCAAGAAGACGAGGAATGAACTCATGATGTGTTGGAATTCGATCCAATAATCTTTGGAAGATGGAAATCGCCTCAAACGAATCGTTGGGAAGGGTTTGTCAGTTTTTCAATTGATTTAATCATTTGGTATTTGATATTTTATCGTAAAAAAGGAATATCATGCTATAATTACCCAATAATAAATTGAAATCTAGTTTTAACGTTTTCATAATTTGCTGGCTATAATCTAAACGCAATAAATGTTCCAAATAGTTCATTACGAAATTATTCATTATCGTATATAATATATTAATATTTACAAGTATATTTGTTATAATCAATTTAAAAGTGTAATGGTTTCAAATTTAGGATACTTGTTACTCTAAATTCCATCACGTAATAGCCCTACACATGTGACCTATTAATTGACATTTTTACAAGAGCACTATAAAAACATTATATACCAATATGAGTTTAAGAAAAACTATTTACTATATACAGCGAATGCAAGTTAAAATGAAAATCCCAAGTAACACTGATTTTATGCATGAACGAATAATTTCTTTCATGTGAAATAGAAGCAAATATTTCCTCCTTTAAAGGAAGAGAAGAGAAGTCTTAATTTTCCATTTTCTAGACTAATTAAGCAAGATGAAGATAACACGCCGTTATATGACATGCTATTGAGGAAACGCTTTTAGCGTCGTCGCCTCGAGGCTTCCCTGGTCGCCGTTGCTCGTTTAAGGTCACCTGTCAGCCAATGGTTGTTTTGCCCTACATTCTCCTTAACTTAGACCCCGTCTCCAATATGCACGCGACGTTCGACTTTCCAAGGTGTTCATGTTAAGGAAATTCAAGTTTTTCTCTCTCTCCATCTTTTCTATTATAATTATTATTATTCCCCAGCCCTCCCCTCCATCTGATGGAGAAAGTGCGAGTGGATGAGAAACCTGCGCACAGTTCCTCCTTGTACTTTTATCGTAAGTACTTTGAACGCGATTGTTTTCCTGTATCTTAAGAAATCAAATAAAATGTTGAGTGCGAGATTTCCATCGTTTTCTTCATTGCAGTCAAGTTGAACTCTTTTGAGAAGGAATACAGAAGGAAAGAGAGAGGCCGATGTTCGATTGATTCCGAGCTTGTTTTGCTGCGTAGCCGAAGTGTTGAATGAAGTTTCCATCGTGAAAACAGCCGACGGACTCTTCGAGTTGCGTTTTTGCTAAAAAAGATGGGTAAAGAAGGGAGAATGCCCTATGCTAACCCAGCCCAATGGGTGAGGAAACATTTTACTCGGGAAAAGCACCACTACGACAAACCAGGGACGAAATTAGCAACTATAGTAGAGGTCCCAAAGGTAAGATAAAAAGAAAAAGCTTTTTATTACGTTTTGGACTTTTTAAAAATGACTCGGGAAAGATGACTGGTAAGAAGCACTTTTCATTTTATTTCAGAATATATCTCGTTCCGTTTCATAATAGCAATTAATAATCGAAAAAGTAATGCGGTTGCCAAAAGACATCTTTTCGGAAGAAGTTCCGTTATTTATCAAGTTTCTGATTTATTTATATCGTTCTGGGCTTATTTAACAAAGTATTTTGACATCTGTATATAAAGAGAGATCTTTTTTTTTTATTATTCTTTCCTAGTAATTATGTTTCAAAATGATTTTTATTACTTGAGGGTGGCAAAGTCTTGTTGCATTCCTATTGAGAAGGAAAATTTATTATTAAATGTTTTCAAGGAATTTGACATTCCAGACCGGGAAATAATGGCTTACAAATAATTTTCTTTCATTAACTTTTTTTATCAATGTCGTTTTTTTATTAGCTGTTGTTTTTATATTTCAGACGTGCTGAGGGGAAATATATCTTTTGAATACGTGTTTATTGTTGTTAATATTATTTTTTTTATTTTACTATAAATATAGCATGAAACGGAATTCGTTAGAAATAAAATCCCAGTTCTCGGAGAGAAAAAAAAACCGAATTATAAAAATCAATCTACAATTGCTTTTATGATTTATGTTTAACGTTACAATGCAATTATAAGTATTACAATACATTATTTCATTTAAAAATACTCCTGAAATCTATGAATATCCTTCATATAACTGTTCCGAGCAGTGATTACTTTTCGCTAATACATATTAATTTTGGTTCAGTTTTTATTACATTAAAATTTTGTAGTGTGAAGAAATTATTTTATTCACGTTTATCTAACAGTTTTAAAATTTTGTCTAAAAACAAAAATGCTTTACATGGTAAATGTTCTACATAGCAACGAAATCTTCAGTTCCACAATAATTTATAGTTAACACTTGGGACAAAGCACTTTGACGTCTAAAGCTGAAATTAGCACGTTTTTTAAATGATGTCATAGAAGGAAAGACTTCTTGTCTCGTAAGACTTGCCGGCAAAGTGAACAAAGGGTTTACCTCATTTCGAAAAGCTTCGTGGCGGAACCTATTACCCATAAAAACGAAACGGAACTCGCCGGTTAATGCCTGCTCTCGCTCAGTGACTGCGGCAAATCAAGAAACGACAACATCATCCATCATTTTGGAAAATTTAATTTTTTCATGAATAGAGTGATAAAAGAATAGTTTTCTTTAGACACAATAGGATTCTCTTTAAAAAAAATTTGAAGGGTTTCTTTTTGTACTATTATATATTTTGAACGAACTGCAAAAAAAGAAATAAGTCTATGTGATTTAATGAGTTTAGAAGAAATTTAGATGAAATTTAAAATTGTATATTATCAAAGAAAAGTTATTTGCTTATTTTGATGCTAGAAATTAAATCACAAAGTTCTTTATTCCTTACGGAATTCTTAAATTTTATTGAGTAGAGAGCAGCAACATTATATTGGTTTGTTGTTTTTTTTGTCATATCCTACTTATCTGCCGTTAGAAAGAAACTGAGACTAACGGAACTCTAATTAAATTTACATAGTAAATCAAATGTACAGCAACAGTTGAATCATATCTAAATGTTCATGAAAATTGAACTTGAAGATATAATCACACGTAAATTAAGCGTTTTAAAACGGAAGTATGCCTGTATTCAATCTTTGTTTCATTCAAAGACATAAAATGCAAACTTACGTTCAAAGTTCATTTTTTACCCAAAACTTAATGTTTAGTTGCCTACGAGCATGGAAATATTTTGCAAGGATGATTAATTAAATAATTAGGCACTTAATATTTTAAATGTATTTCATTTGTATAATTACCTTATTAAATTAATATACGTTATACGTTATTTGCATATAGAAAGATAGAAAAAGTCATAATACGTTTTCAACGCGTTTAATATTCAAAATATTACATTGCAAAAAAAATTAAATTAACATTTTTATATTTATATACTTGAGTATATAAACATTATAATTGGAATATTTATAAGTTCTATATGGCAGAGATTCTGCTTAGAATGAAACTTATTTTTCTTTCAATGGAAATAAATAGGCAAACCACTAAGTAGATCATGCAGAAACTGTCAAAACTGTCATTTTAAGAAACGTTCCCTAGGAAAAATTTACGTTTCCTTTTAAGTAAGTAAGGAATTAAAACGGATATCCTTGATAAATAAATTGTAGACTTGGTGGCACTTATTATTTCAACATAATTTTCTACTATGTATTTAAACTTATTTTTTCATAAATAAACACAATTGAAATTTTTAAGTATTTGAAAATTTCTTCCCGAGAGAGATATCATCATTTGTAGTCAATTAACAAACTGAGAATATGAATTTCTAGCATTTTCACGAAAATTAGTTTCAAAGATACGGCGGAAAGAAATATTTTATTAATATGTATCTCCTATTTGACTTCTATAATTAATATTGACAGAATACGTTTCATTATGAAGGCAAACGAACAATTCATAGTGAATATTAGAATTTAGATTTTTTTTTTCTAATATATGATGAAATAAAAAAAAAGGTTACCATTGGCCGCCTGCCAATAGGTGATTTCTGATCTTACGGGTAAATAAAGTAAATGGGTCAAGTTGATTTGAAAGTTAAGTTCAGAAGTTTAAAACATCATATTAAGTGATTAATAAAAATGTTCAGTATTTTAATTTTTTTAAAATTCTAAATTTTCCCGTCAAAACGTTTAAATCAACCATCTGTTGTTCTTAAATCAACCTGAAAATCAAGGTAGATTTGAATGGAGCTCCGTAAACTACTGTTATTGAGGCAAAGTCTATTATCATCATAAAACAAAAGAGAATCGTACCAGTTTCATAAAGAGGTCATTGATTCAGGAATACATTTCCTAGCAACTCCGGTTATATAGGCATAGTTAATGACTCATTACTGTGTAGATCGCGATGTCGGAGATTCGACAGCAAGGCCGCAGGGTAAACATCTTCGGAAGCAAGGGAGAAGCCAACTTCAAGGCTCTTCTTCCCTCCACGCGGAACCACCAAAACAGGACGATCGTGATTCATTTCCTCCATTACTATTTAACTAGAGTGATACAATCCATAAACATGGATTGGTGACTTTGAACGTGACCATGAATTCATTTGTGAGGATTTCGGAAACAAAAGGAAGTTTATTTAACAGTCATTTAAAACTCTTGATCGAGGCAATGACTCTTCGGCTATGATGGATGAAATAATAAATTTGTATACAAATTTAATTTATTAAAATAATAAATATTTAAAACTTTATATTATTATTTATAAATTATTATGGAAGTCTTTGCTCCAACCAAATTTAAGGTATTCTTCCAAGTGTTTTAACATGTTCGTCACAGCAGCTCTTTAATAACTAGAAAAATAAAATGTATGTAAAATTAAATTTCAAATATACATAGAATAATATATAATTTGCTAATATATAAGATATATAAAATAAATAAGGTTTAACAATAATTAATAATGTCTAATATATTTAAGTAATGGCATTAAAAGAAAATCTTCAAATCTCCTCTTAACCCAAATTTATCTGATTTTCTCCTAAGCTTAAAAATGTTCTCGAGGATGGGATATCTTATATAGAAGTCAATATGATCTAGATAAGGTAACAGCCAAGTATTTTCCTACACCATAATACGATATTAAAAATTCGCGTGTTTATCTTTCTGAAGTTTGTCACACTTGATCGGACGAATTTCACACTTGGCGGCTCATAATCGGTTGCAATTTTACGTTTTTCTTCCGCTCTTGATTTTTCATTGCGTATCGTATGTGGTGATTTTACGCTTGCGTGACCGCAGATAAATATCTTACAATATGTTAAAATTACAGTTTTCAAGTTATTCAAGGAAAGCGATTTTTATATAAAAGTTAATTGCGTAGGTACAATGCAATTTTCCTTCGTTTTGTTTATAAATTCACTTCCTTATATTGTTATCACCTAATATAATAAAGTGAGCATTTCAGTGGAACAATTTTAAGTTGCCCTTTTATTAATACCTTCATATTCAGTTCTTTAAACCATTATTTAAATTTTCGTTTGTATTTTTTTTCCTAAAATTATGATAAAAATCAATGAAGAGTTATAATATATTTTATCTATTATATCTTTTATCTGTTATCCATTATATCTATCTATCTATTGTTATCTATTATATCTTAATAATATTAACTATTATATCTATTATTATTTATTTTTTATAGTAATTGTTGCTAAAAATCTGGGGTTTGCTTCAATCATCTATATATATAAAGAAGGATGTTTGTGGGTCTGTGGGTGGGTCTGTGGGTGGGTCTGTGGTTCTGTGTGTACGTTTTTTATACAAATCTACAGTTTTATTCCGATCTTGATGAAATTTCGCATACATGACCTTCAAAGCATGAGGAAGGTCACTGTCTACTTCAGATTTCGAAAAAATAATAATTATTGATAAAAAATCGATATTCATGGTTATGGCAGGGCATATTAATGAGAAATATCGCATGACCAACAATGCAAGACAAAGTTTTTGCAACAATGGTATCAACACGCAATTCACAAACACTCTGCACGGACCAACAATATATATCTCATGACCAACAATGCAAATAAAAGTTTGTGCAACAATAGGTATCAACAATGGTTTCAACACGCAATTCACCAATAACAATGAGCTCAAAATGATGATGCAATGATAAAGCAGTCCTTTCCAAGAATTATAACAATGCAATATGGATAAGTTTCAATTTGTAACAATGCATAGAATTCCTGTTATTCAGGCTTTTCTTAGAAAAGAGAGTTCTTAGTACTTAACAATTTCTTGAAAATCTTTAAAAATGATCAGTAAATGGAGACAATGGAGAGTTAGCAGACTATTGAGAACGAGTGGAAAGACGAGAGAGGAAGCACTCCTTTAGCTCCGTGATGTATTGAGCAAATGGGAAGCAAGTAAATAGAAGAATCCGCGACCGCTAGACTGCACAAAGTGATGAATGGCCAAATTTTGCTTCAACACATCGAGAGAAGAGTGGAAATTGCAACAACACTAAGTATACATCTGAGGTAAGATTACGTGAGTAAGAAATTATTTAAAATAGCAGTGGCATCCTTGGAGGTCCAGCCATTGTGAGCCTTTAAAAAGAATTTTTTTCGAATTTTCATTAAGAATTTTTACTGTATTAATTCTAAGCATTTTCATGTGTTTATTTTTAAGATATTGCAAAATTTAATTTAATTTTTTGAGATTGTTCTGTTTACATCCAAGTAATTATCCCGGGCAACGCCGGGTACCTCTTCTAGACTACACATTTTGCTTCAACACATCGAGAGAAGAAAGGGAATTGTAACAACATCAAGTATACATCTGAAGTAAGATTACGTGAGTAAGAAATTATTGGAGAGTTCCATCCATTGTGAGCCTTTAAAAAAATTTTTTTTCGAATTTTCATTAAGCGTAATTATCCCGGGCAACGCCGGGTCCTCTGCTAGTTAAATAATAAAAATGTTTATAAAACATGTATCCTAAAGGGAATTCCAACATATAGTGGGCGGGGGGGATAGAAGGGAAGTTAAATGCTTTCTTCGGATAGAAGTGGCATTAAGATCTCATCAAGATAGGTTGAGACGAGACATACGTCTTCCAAATTTTATTTTTCTTTATTTAAGTTCTATATTTAGCAGTCTGACTAGTTGATATTTGTTAAGCAAAACATTATTTAATCATCACATTCCACCAAAACTTAAATCACGATTATGAATTCTCTAAATACTCTTTTTCTTATTGTTATTAATATGATACGTGATGTTTAGAATATAAAAGAAAGTCAGGAATTCTTATTGTTCTGTTTTATGTAATAGAATTTATTTACTTTTTCTTTTTTAAAAAAATTAAGAAAATTCACTTGAGATCAAAACTTTTTATTAAAAAATGCAGATTTACCTCAACTTAACATCGGTAACTGCCTCCAAGACTTTAAAAATAACGTTAATACGAAAAATCCTTAAAATGGCATTGAAATTTTTTAAAAGAAATTCAGGGCGCTATAAAGTATTATAATATCACTGAAATAAAAACTAAAAAAAAATTAAAATATTAATAAAGCTTAACAATAAAACCAAGAATAAAACCAAAAATAAAATAAATAAATAAATAAATAAATAAATAAATAAATAAATAAATAAATAAATAAATAAAATAATCACGAAATCATGAAAACAATACACACTTTTCAATAACTTATAGAATTTAAACACAAGCTACGTGCAACGCTATAACGGCCATGTAATCCCGAAATCCATGTACAATATAGAGTTTGGGGCAGTGAATTTTCCCTTACCTCAGAGTTATACATAAAGTAAAGTTTGTTCCAAATAAGGCTGGTTGTGGTATGTAAACCTCACATTACATTATAAATTGGTCGCATAAAGTCAGCTTGCTTGTATTTAATTACTTTCACCGAATGGACCGGGTCCATATTCATGTGACAACAATTCTGTCATCAACCAGACTTGGTAGCCCGTGCATTTAGCTTGAAACTCAAGGCAATGCCGCATATAAAGAAGAACGGATCATACTTATTTAATGGGACACATAAGCGGAGGCCATTACACGATTCTCAATGGTGCACCGTGTCTAATGTCTATGTTTAATGTTTACGTAAGGGCAGGCATGTTGGTCTGTCCGGATATCTATCGAATAATTAAAATGGAGAATCTTAATGAATTTTTAGAATATATTTTACCAGCTTAATTGGAGGACATGCCTCTAAATGAGCGCAGGAACATGATCTTCTAAAGTGACGGGTGTCGTGCCCATTACATCAGGAGAATGAGAGACTCTTGATGAGAAAGCCCTGGTCTTAAACATTTGTGGGATAAGTTAGAAAGCCGGATGCGAGCCAGACCAAATCGCCTTAAAACCACCACAAATTTTTTTGCCATGTTGCAGGAGATCTGGAAAAAATACTTAATTAAATCGAAACTTAATTAAAGTCTTTCTCGAAGAGTAGAAACTGTGAAAGCGGTAAATGGCGGATCGACATCGTATTGAAACGGTACCAGCTTCAGGTAAGCACAATCCAATCCTACGGGTGTTGGGTTATTAATGGCAATATAGTGTATGTATATTGAATACAGTTTATGAAGATCGACTATTAAGTTTACAGGAAAATACTGTAAGTAAACTACAAATCAAATTAGATATACAGTACAAGAGTTGAAGAAAATGTCAACTAGAAGAGTGGAATAGACAAAATTTGAATATCCTCATACGCCTAAAAATGTACAATATAAGTGCAAATTATAAATATGGTAGGCATGTAAAAATAAAAAGAACTGATATTCTATCATATAACAGTTTTTGACATTTACATCACATTAAATTTCAACGGTATCTATAACAATAGCTTTGCCTTTTATATGTTTAATTCACAATTTTATATCTGTAAATAGAAACACCCAATAAAATGGTGAGACAGATTTTGGTGAAGTATGTCATTGAGAATCTTGATTAAAATCTATTTGCGACGCACGTTGAGATATCGTTGTATGGGACACACAGAAAACAAGGTGACTGGCAAAAAAAAAATGATTAGCTTAAACCAAAATACTCTGAAAAAAAAAGTTTTAATAGATTAGATAATTATTATAACTATAAAATTTTTCGAGATTAAATTGCACCAATTGAAGTTCAAAAATCGTCGAGACTTGAAGTTTGAGTGTTGACAATTTAAATAATATTCAGGAACATACATTGAAATGATTTTTAAGTTGCAAATTCCAGATAGTTTTAAGTGTACAATGTTTATATTTAAAAATAAAATCTCAGAATAACTTTTTTTCCTCCAAGAATCAACTCGGCATTTTAAGCAGAGCATCATTTAATATTTATTTATTATCCAAATATGTTTGCATTATGTTCTAAAGAACCGAAATAATTTTTAGAAGTGTAATTGAAAGTTTTTTTATTTACTAAAACCATAAAGTGATTTGCTTATTTAAAACTCTATTATATCATTTTTTACGAATATGGTCGTGGGTATAGTACGTTAATCAAATTTCATTTTTTGAAGATGTTTAATAAAAATTTAAATTAATATGATAACAAAATTCTGACAAATGAAAGTAGAAGATTCCACCAGAAAATGTAAAATTGAAAGATTTTCCTCTCCGATTTCTCGAAAGCCTCAGTTATCAGTTACGTTGGGAACTATCTCTTCCGATAAATGTTAACATGTAATTCCCACTTAATAAGGAAGCGCCTTCGTTGTCCGAAGTGGTAAGGATTTTGTAAGTACTAATTTTTAGAATATAAAGGCGATATTAATAGCGTTTACTCTAAAAGTCCCAAGTGGAATTCCAGACGGGATATTTAATTTCCAAGTATTTTAATAGTGTAATCATTAAAAATAATAAATTGATAAGTGAATTATACTTATTTTTAACATATTTGTCTTCTTAAGTCATTTACCTTGATGAATGGTGCATACCAAAAGTTGGAATTCAGAAGACGGGAAAATTGAATCTTTAATATAGTAGAACTTATAAATACTGGCACTGAAAGTGAAACAAAAAAAAATTTAGTTCAGTTTTTTCTAGGCTACTTGAAACTGCGATTAAACGAGTATCTTAGGCTTTCAGAAGTATGATTGAACACACCGAAAGTGTTCTTTTAATTAGATAATAGATTTTATAATTATGTATAATCTTTTTCCGTCATGTCCATATTAGGTAGTTTTAAAGGTTCCTTAAGAAGGTAGTTTTAAAGACGCCTCAAGGATTACAAACTCAATCAGGGAAGAGATAAATAAGGAACTTTAAGAAATATCATTCTCTGCCTAATATATTGTATATTATTAGAATTAAAAACTCGCGCTGGGTGTCTTCATATTTTAGGAAGGCGAGAATGATTTATTTGAGAGAAAGAAAAATATGGAATTTATGATTGTTAGCCAAGGCAAATACATCTCTGGGAGAATTGAGTTTTTGATTATAAGATACAAAATTTTTTCGTAATTTTTTATTTTTATATTGATCTCTGTTCGGAATAAATCGAAGTCACGGATCGGATTCGGTCACTGCACTGTAATTTTGAGATCTCTACTACAGATTATAAGACAGGAAAAATATTAATCTCATCATCTTCACAGTTTTTGTAAAAACTAGCTCATTAAACAAAATAAGGTTGAAACAAAGTCAGAAAAATATTTTTACGGTTCAAATATAACAAAGTAATAATTAAATACTGCAGATAATTATTCAATACAAGGTAAATATGCTAAGATGAAAAACGAAACGAACAATTCTGCGATATGGATTCGAACCAGGGTCCACGAATCCAGACAGCTCTACCAATCAGGCGATTACGGACACGGTATAGCAAGACTATCTCCAGATGTCCCAACGACTACTAAGTAGACAAAGTGAAAGCTCAATAATAGGCAGGCACCCGGCTCGCAGATTTGGAATTCTTCCTTATAAACAATCAGAAAGCCGATGTCAACTCATAACAAAATAATAAGCAAACACTTGAAATAATGGTACAATATCTTTAAGTTAAAATTTCTTAATACAACGTCTTTCTTTTTACCACAAACGAGCTTTTACTGACACTTGCAAATGTTCGAAGTGCTGTATCAACTGTTAATTAAGAGTGGAAAAAAATTCAAGAGACTGGCGCTGGAAGAGACCGAAAAAGGTATACAAATAAGAGTCAGAATTGGTCATTCATGGAAATTTGCAAGAAAAAATCGAAGCTGTATATCCAAGGAACTGAATAGGAAATGGAAAAAAGTGTAATATTAGTGAAAAAAACCCGGCGGGAATCCGACTGAAAGAAATGGGTTACAAATATAGGGTGTCCATAAATTATCTTTAAACTTTTAGGCTTTATTAACTAAAACACTATACAAGAATACAAGAAACGGTTTTCAGCATGTGACAGCATGTGAACATAAAGTGTTTTTTTCACATTCATATACCTCAATATGTGCACCCAACATCAAATCGATATTTCAATTCATGTCATGTACGCTGCAGCATCTCCCCAGTGACATGCTCAAAAGCATTGAAAATCCGTTTCTGAGAAAAGGACCAGGCAAAATAGCAAAATCCACGGGAAAATAATAGAGAAGTGTATGATGAAGTTTTGGATAAACTTCTAATTCTTTCTTACGCAGAACAGTTTGGAGATGAACAGTTCATTTTTCAAGATGATCACGCATCTCGTCACCACACAGCAAGACTCAACAATTACCTACAAGATAAGGATATTAAAAGACTTCTATGACCAGCAGAAAGCCTGGATCTGTCACCAATAGAAAATGCATAGTAGAAGTTAAAAAAATAGTAAATGAAAAAGACCCCGACAAATGAGGATGACCTTAAAGCTGCCATTCTTAAGACTTGGTCTGAAGTTGGATACAATTATTGCAGAGATTTTAGTTCAAACGATGCCAAAAGGTATCAAACAGTAATAAAAGCCAAAGAAGGTGCAACACAATGTTAATGTTTATTTTCCTGACTGATAATTTTCCTGATTTATTTTCTGTGTTCAAATAATTGTTTTTTAGGTGGTGTTTTAATTGCAATTTGTTTAGAACAGTAAGTAGGCTATCACTGAAATAATACAATTTTTGTTACAGGTATTAAGGGATTGTTAAGTGACACTAAGTAGCTTTATTTTTTACATATGATGTGCGATCAAAAAGTTCCGGGACTGGTTGCACATCTCGCCAACAAATGGCAACACAAGTCTACAAATGCAGTAAATTTCAGCCCTAACATTCATAACTCAGCTTTTCAAAAGATTTTGTTTCGTGTGCATTGGGAACTGAGAAAATACTGCTATTGGTTGTCTGTGATTTTATCAAGGATATTAAATTTGAGAGGGAGCAAATTCAAGCAAATAGCAATCTGAGGGAGGACGTTCGGTGAAAGCGGCTAGAACTGTGGCGTTAAGAAAAACTGGATGCTCCAAATTCGCGTACATACCTTCACACAGATCTCTCCTCACACGTAAGTATCTTGCCAAAATCAACATGATTTCGCTTCCACGCCCACCTTACCAGCCAGATTTGTCATCTGCAGACTTCGCCCTCTTTCCGATAGCGAAGATACAGTTGAAAGGTCGTCGTTTTGATACGATTGAGCAGATCTAATGCGAATCGTAGAAGGTGCTTGGCTCGTTTCAACAAAAAAGACTTCCAGGACACGTTCCCGAAGTGGCAGGAACGCTGGACTCATTGTATGGCTTCGCAAGGAGACTATTTTGAAGTAAATGTCTTTAAATAACCAGTCCCGGAACTTTTGATCGCACTTCGTATATGTAAGCTTTGCAAATAACAGAGACAATCTAAGCGTTCCAAATATACTTTGCATGTTGTGTTCGAATAATTTTTGCTAGGGATTGTAGTTCGCTTAATTTTTTTACAAAGCTATCTTCCTGGAAAATTAGAGTTAAAATTGATGACAACCACTTTTATAGAAAATATAATCTTCATAACGGATTTATGTATAATGAATTGTAATTCTTGTCGATTCATTTATTTATGTACACAATTCGGTCGTAGTCAGATACAAGCATAAACATTTCTATAATTATTAATCAATTTCCGGCAGTTAGTTGATTTCGGAAATTGCTATTATCGGATTATTATAGTTATTTATAATTTATTTCTAATATTGTTGTTTTGATTAGTTCTGTTTATATTACTGATTATATTTTTTGTTTTTATTTATCCAGCACTAATTGTTAATTTTTCTTTGTATTTTTTCTTGTGCATCCCGTGGCCCAACTCGTCGACCAACCAGCCCCGGATATGCACTGTTTAATATTTTCTTTAACTATTAAATAAATAAATAAAATTAAATTAAAAAAAATTAAATTTCTAAAATTTTTATACGGTCTAAGTATCATGTACATAAATAAATCACCAGGAATTAGATTTTTATTTTAATTAAATTTAATTCCTATAAATGTTGATTATAAAACGCGTATATCAAACATAAAAAAAATTAGAACAATAATATATAAAGCGAGCAGTAAAATGCATCATTTTGTTTATGCACAATGAATTCCGTTATACATTTTCAATGGTGACATTGTTCATAAAAGATAATTTGTATCTGTTGGCCGAATTATTTCACGTCAATAGCCATTCATCACTCCAGTTTCTTCCTCGGAACACACAGGAACTTCTGCTCATAATGCGTGAATTACTTTGTAGGAATAACAGCAAAAAATTTAATGGCGTTTCAATAAAAGATGTTTTTAAACGTTCCTTCCTTATTATGTTGTTTTCAATTTAGCTTGCGTGATGATATTTGATTTTCCTTTATGCATTTCCTTTGTAGTTTGTACATCGTAAAGTTATTGTCAAAGACGAGTTGATAGCATAATTATTTATGAACAGTGCTTTAGAGAATGTTCAAAAATAAAATTCGCTGACTGTTAAATTCAAAATGAAATTATCCTATTAGCTATTTAATGTCACTTCTATTATAAAATTAAAAATAAATAAATACTTAAATAGTCAATCAATTCACTTCTGATGCATACTGATGTCATTACGGCACCCTATGTTCAGCGTAGCCCACGTGAAGACAGGCCCTGTCCAACACCACCTCTACTCAAAGCCTGAGCGCGAAAATTTCCTACATTGTTACATTGTAACGGGCGAAAGTGCATTAGGTTGTCTTTCTTGGTCGACGCAACGTTCCCCGTTCAACACTCTTCCTAAACCGGAAAATAAAAAAAAACAACAATTCATTAACAAAGAGGTTTCTGGTTTCAGTTAGCAATCCAAATGTCATTCGAGTATTAATGAACTCTGACACTCATCTTCTCTTTAATCTTTCCGAGGATAAAAGAAAGAAAAAGGTTTTATGTGTTTGGTTATAAAACAAGATTATCGCAGAAACAACTATGTCTGACAAAAAATAACCGGGGCTTTATTGTACAATTTCGTTTGCTATCGAAATTTACAACAAATGAAGAAATTTTTCTTCAAGGTAAGACATACTATCAAGTGTCTCCACAGCTGAGTCGTTATTTTTTCGCCGCCGGGCGTTCAGAAAGAAAAATAAAAAAAAAAGGTATTTGTATTAAACAGATTTAAATGATATAATCAGTTGAAAATTCTAGAAATGGTCTAGAGTTCAGAAGTCCATATTAATCCATACAAACAAGTATCTTCGGGATCGTCGAGATTAGTTCTTTTAACTATTAGAAGTCTTCAAAGTCATTCATCATGACTTAAAACCTTTTCTTTTACCTTAGGTCTCTTCGCTAACGTCTCTTATAATCTCCAGGTAAGTATTCTATATCTATTGATTTTTAAATTATCTCTTTTTAAACATAGTCGGGAGTATATATCTTTTTTTTCCTTTTTAGCACATTTTCTATATATAGAAATGTGCTTATGTGATCGGTTTGTCCAGCTGTCCGTCCGTCCGTCCGTCCGTCCGTCTGTAGACAATCCCACAATTCATTGCGTTGCATGTATTGAATTGCATGTATTGCAATCTCACAATAAATTCAATCATGTCTTGAAATGCTGGAAGAAACGAATTACCCTCGCATTTAGTAAAACGCGTGTTGAGAACATGGGTTCGGTTCTGCGCGTGCTCTAAACATTAATGAGATGGTGTGCGTGCAGGATGCACGTGTTCGACGATTATTAAAAGGGCAGTTCGGTCCCTAAATCAAGAGAATTTTTTTATTCCTAGGGAGCTTAGCATTTATTACGATAACTTGAAAACGAATTAACTTTTTCACAGTCTGTTTTCACCAATCCATTAAAATGGGACAGAGTACGCAAAAGTACGAACGTGAGATAGCAGGAATAAGTACGTGCTCTAATAGCACGTGCTTAAATAGTACCATTATGATACCCTCTTAAACATTTCCTATAACAAGATATGGCAAGTAATATATCAAACAAATTGTCACAACATATCATGAACGAATATAAAAGAGTAACTAGTGATAGCAAGTATCGGTCTAATGGCACGTGTACGTGCAAGGATGTCTCATGAATGAATATAACGGTATATAGTGATGTCTGAATTGTTTAGTAGTACGTGTTTTAATGGTACCAAGTGGTACCATTGGAACTTTCAATGCTAGGATATGGCATGTAATATATCAAACCACTCGTAATCACGTGCCATGAGTGAATATCACGAGAAAATAATGATCATAGTTATTGGTTTAGTAGCACGTGCCCTAATGGTGCCCTATGATACCATATGGTAACCTTGGAACTTTCAATGCTAAGATATGGCATGTAATATATCAAACGACTCGTAACAACGTGCCATGAGTGATTATCACGAGAAAATAATGATAATAGTTAAAAGTTTAGTAGCACGTACACTAATGGTACCCTATGGAATGATATGGTACCATTTGAACTTTCAATTCTAAACCATGGCATGTAATATATCAAACGACTCGTAACAACATGTAATGAGTGAATATCATGAGAAAATAATGATAATTGTTATTAGTTTAGTAGCACGTGCCCTAATGGTGCACTATGAAACCATATGGTACAATTGGAACTTTCAATGCTAAGATATGGCATGTAATATATCAAACGACTCGTAACAAGGTGCCATGAGTGAATATCACGAGAAAATAATGATAATGGTTATTGGTTTACTAGCACGTGCCCTAATGGTGCCCTATGAAACCATATGGTACCATTGGAAATTTCAATGCTAAGATATGGCATGTAATAGATCAAACGATCGTAATAACGTGCCATGAGTGAATATCACGTGTAAATAATGATAATAGTTATTGGTTTAGTAGCACGTGCTCTAATGGTGCCCTATGATACCATATGGTAACCTTGGAACTTTCAATGCTAAGATATGGCATGTAATATATCAAACGATTCGTAACAACATGTAATGAGTGAATATCATGAGAAAATAATGATAATTGTTATTGGTTTAGTAGCACGTGCCCTAATGGTGCCCTATGAAACCATATGCTACCATTGGTAATTTCAATGCTAAGATATGGCATGTAATATATCAAACGACTCGTAACAACGTGCCATGAGTGACTATCACGAGAAAATAATGATAATGGTTAACAGTTTAGTAGCATGTGCCCTAATGGTGCCCTATGAAACCATTGCAACTTTCAATGCTAAGATATGACATGTAATATATCAAACGACTCGTAACAAGGTGCCATGACTGAATATCACGAGAAAATAATGATAATGGTTATTGGTTTAGTAGCACGTGCCGTAATGGTGCCCTATGAAACCATTAGAACTTTCAATGCTAAGATATGGCATGTAATATATCAAACGACTCGTAACAAGGTGCCATGACTGAATATCACGAGAAAATAGTGATAATGGTTATTGGTTTAGTAGCACGTGCCCTAATGGTGCCCTATGGCATGATATGGTACCTTTGGAAGTTTCAATTCTAACACATGGCATGTAATATATCAAACGACTCGTAACAACATGTAATGAGTGAATATCATGAGAAAATAATGATAATTGTTTTTGGTTTAGTAGCAAGTGCCCTAATGGTGCCCTATGAAACCATATGGTACCATTGGAACTTTCAATGCTAAGATATGACATGTAATATATCAAACGACTCATAACAAGGTGCCATGAGTGAATATCACGAGAAAATAATGATAATGGTTATTGGTTTAGTAGCACGTGCCCTAATGGTGCCCTATGGCATGATATGGTACCATTGGAAGTTTCAATTCTAACACATGGCATGTAATATATCAAACGACTCGTAACAACATGTAATGAGTGAATATCATGAGAAAATAATAATTGTTATTGGTTTAGTAGCACGTGCCCTAATGGTGCCCTATGAAACCATTGGAACTTTCAATGCTAAGATATGGCATGTAATATATGAAACGATCGTAACAACAAATAATGAGTGAATATCACGAGAAAATAATGATAATGGTTATTGGTTTACTAGCACGTGCCCTAATGGTGTCCTATGGAACCATATGGTACAATTGGTAATTTCAAAGCTAAGATATGGCATGTAATAGATTAAACGACTCGTAATAACGTGCCATGAGTGAATATCACGTGTAAATAATGATAATAGTTATTGGTTTAGTAGCACGTGCCCTGATGGTGCCCTATGGTACCATATGGTAACCTTGGAACTTTCAATGCTAAGATATGGCATGTAATATATCAAACGACTCGTAACAACGTGCCATGAGTGACTATCACGAGTAAATAATGATAGTGGCAATTGGTTTTGTAGCACGTGCCCTAATGGTACAATACAGAATTTATAGAACTTTTAATGCTAAGATATGGCGTGTAATATATCAACCAACTCCTTACGCGTTATTAGATCTTTTGTTATCCATAGCTTATTTGAATCAAGAGTATAGTACTCTTAGGCTTAATGGTATCTAAAACTCATTACTATTTAAGTTAAAAGTAGTTAATCGCTTGCTTCAATAAGACTTTAGTAATTTAATATGAAAATCTAATAGATGCTTACACATAACGCTTCAGCAATTGAGGCTCACTTCGTTTAACATTATGTGAGAATTCTTACAAATTAAAGAACTTTTATTTTTTTAAGTGTATGAGGAATAACTTCACTCTCCATTTACCTTTCATTCTTCAAGTTTATTCTTTTAAATTCTCTCTATAAGTTAGCCTATTTAAATAGTAATTTACAATTTAGTTTTCATATTTATTTATTTACTCTCAAGTGTTTTAAAATGTTGGTTAATTCTATATATCCATGTACGATGCTATAAATAGAAAATGTGCTCCCTTTATCTGCTTTGGCGGTAAAATCATTCTTGTTTGTTTATCTCAACGTTCATTACGTCGATCTCTTCCGTATTTCGCAACTATTAAGAATCACTAATGTATCTCAGGAAAGCCGGAACTGTGGTCGCAAATCTTGGTTATGGCGGTCGCTCTTTCAGAAACTAGGAGGTATGAGTTTAGGTAACAGCAAGAGGGGAGGGAAAATTAACTTCTATACTAACAATAACGGAGGAGAGGGTGGGAGACTCAAAGCCGCAAAACACACGACTTTGAGGGTATTAGTAGGGATCTTACTGCGCTAAACTTAAAATCAACGCTTACGACACCAACTGCGATTCCATGCTCTGTAACACTGGTTTCATCGCCGTGAATGACTTCGTCGAAGAGAACCCGTGAAGTACCTCGTCGGGGATCCGCTTCTTCTCAGAGGGAAATCGAATAACCTGGGAATGGAAATACGCAAAACAACATAATCGATAAAAGCTATTTGACGATAGCATGGCCCAATACTATGTTCAATACCGAAACGTTTCTTGTCTCAGTCTCCTTTTTTCGTGTATCCGATGTTTGATCAGCCATTTGTCTCATTTATAGGAACTTCAATTATTGATCATCATCTATAACGACGCCAAATTCTGACCGGGTTCGTTCATCTTTGCTTTCTATCCGGGGTATCTTTCGTCTCATCGGTAGAAAGCCGAGTAACTTGTCATGTCGAATCATCATCTGGGAAAGAATTTTTTTTCAACCAAGCCTTTCCTCATCATCATGCTTATGCGATGGCTGCCGTCGTTCTACTGTTATTTTCTTATAGAAATTCAATTCCTTTCTTTAACGACTGGTAGCTCGTACCAAAAAAAAAAAATTCATTGTTGGCGTAACATCGTTGACTTCAATCATTGTTTGTCTCGACTCATCATAAAGACCATCCACAATCTACGTCAACAATCAATTTATAACCAACAATTTCGCAATGACTCGATCGGGATCCTCTTTCAAGAAATTGTTGCGAGACAAAAGAGAGAGGGGGGAGAGGAAGAAAGAGCGAGGAGAAAGACAAAATTGTAACGTCAAAACTGACCGTTACAACATCATCATACCTAGTCATAATTTAAGGCTTATTATTGGTAGAAATGCGATTAAACATCATCATACCTATGACGTTTTAACAATGTATGACGTTTGCGCGCTCAGGCTTTCTCTTTAGAAAAGCGGTTAGAGCCTGAATTGCATGAACCAATGAGCGTGAATAAAATAAGTACTGATCATTAGCCTCCTGTAACCGGCCGGGGGGAAACCAACCCTGATAACCAAATAGGTTGGGGTATATATCATTATCTTGCCCCCGGAGGGGGACGTCGTAACGGAAAACAGTGACCGATGAGGCCCGCAGGGCCGAGAGTAGTAAAAATTTCCTGATTGGTTCATGCAACTCAGGCTCTAACCGCAAGTCTCTTTAGGTGGTGTTGCCCTGGCGCGGAAAAGTCACCTGACCATTTTAGTCCGAGTAACAATGTAAATTTCATTGTTTTCAACAAACGAAAAATTGCTGATTATTAAAATCCAAGATGGAAACAATGAAGGTTACATTGTTATTCGGACTAAGATGATCAGGTGACTTTTCCGCGCCAGGGCCTGTCTTTCTCGTGGGCTACGATGTTCACACTCTTTCAAGGATGCCATGATTCAAGATGTTGAGCTCAATTGATGACAGTTAGGAGCATTCCAGCTCCTGTTCCGTATGTCGCAGTGTGGAAGTGAAGAACAGGAGCCAGAGCTATTCCTAAGTGCCTTCAATTGAACTCAACATCTTGAATCAACGCCTCTTTGAGGTAGTATGAAAATCGGGTGCTGAATGAGCATCAGAAGTGAATGGAATTGACTATTTATTTATAAAATAGTAATTTATTTTTAATTTTATAATGGGAACGATATATTAAAAAATTAAAATGAAATATTCCTGATTAAAGGAAAATTAATTAAAAATACGAATAATACGATTTCAATTATATAATTTCCAAGAAAAGTGTGATTTTTTCTAGGAAATAGTGTTCTTTGGTTGAAGTTAAAAAAATATATAGGAATAATTAAATTTGTATCGGAATGTGGCCTCAAAAAGATGTTGATAATCTAGCTCAACCCTGTCCTCATTATTTGTGAAATGCTATTCATTATCAAATGGGCCATTTAGCGAACGATTAAAAAGTTAAATGCTCATTAGGTTAGGAAGTTTGTATTGGCTTTTAGAATAATCACTCAAGTAGGGAACTAATGATAGCCTAAAAAGATATTATTCATGTATTTTTTTTTCGTTCCCTTATCCAAAATGGTGATAAGCATTTGTTTATTTCAAACGGAATTATCTTATTCTTTGAGAAAGATTTATCTGTAAACTTTTTTTAATTAATTGTTTTTTTTAAAAAAAAATACGTTTATTGATATCCTTACAAATATATTCGATATTAGGAAATATAAAAAATTACCAAAAACTTGTTAGGACAGGAATACACTAACATTTGTAAGTCATTATTATATAACTCTGTTCCTCATAATTTATTTCCAGTTCGGCTAGGGCCGGCCAGGTGGCCGAAACGGCTAGGGCGTAGGCTTTCTAGTTCTCGAGTCCGCCTGGTCGTGGGTTTGAATCCCGCCGGGGGCATGGATGTTTGTGTTTGTCCTGGGCTGCGTACAGATATAACTTGTGCAAAAGGCGCAAATGACCTTAGTAGTCGACTCCAAAATTTCTAATAAACCAACCAACTATTTCGATATATTTCAGGAAGAAAGTTCATATGGATATTATCCAAATTTTATGCATTGGATTCTTTTTAAATGAAATTTTTTTTTAAACTATATAGCACGTAAATATTATTACTAAAAAAAATATTAAAAAACAGGTCTTACTAACACAAACAGAAGTCAAAACCATCATTTTTTGAATTTTTGTCTGTCTGTATGTTTGTTTGTTACCTCATCATGCAAAAATTACTACACAAAATTAACGCGTTTTCACATTTGCATTGTTTTAGGTGTAACTTAAAAATTGGTGTATAATTTATCGTGATACGCAGTCCAAACTCTCTTAACGTGGTAGTTGTATACAAGCTGACATGCGGTCAAGATATACTTCAGTTCACAAAACAACACATGATGCTACAAGCAAATATCTATACTTAGTAACTTTTTTAACTATGTTCCGGTTTAGAATTTTTAAACATCCATGCAGACGAGGTCGCAAACAAATCCAATAGAACAAGACGAATCTTAATTTTAATATTTTGTATTTCTTAGCTTTCAGGAACATATACAGGGTATTGTTAAATTTCATGTCAAAAATGACAGGGGTGATGGAATATGAAACGTCGTCCATTTATACCCTGTATAGACTACTAAAATTTCGTATGTAGATTTGCCTCGGTAAAAATTACATTAGTTAGAATTTTCGATCGTACTGGCTCATTGGAGTCGAAGTTTTAGGAGCCGTTTTCTTGAACTCCTGCTTCCGCTACTTTCCTATACATTCTTTGCAGTATATTATACAGGGTGTTGTTAAATTTCATGACCAAAATGATACGGGTGATGGAATATGCGGTTCTAAGCAAAAAAGTTCATATTACATGGGTCCGAATTTGAACGATAACTGAGATATGAACAGAATAAAAATGCCGCCACTAAGATCAACAAGTTAATAACTCACTTTCTACAACATCTAGGACAGTGTTTCTCAAACTTATTTCTATGGACGCCCCTTCAGCATTTACAAAATTTAGTAACGCTTCCTTCCCCTCCTAATCTTAAGGTTTCTGCAACTATCAAGGAGATTCTAAAAAAAATTCATTTGGGAATCACAGATCATGGAATCGGAGAAGTCCCTAGTGTTGGGAGAAGAGAGCGTGATATAACGATGGATCGAAAGGGCAGTTGGCATGTTATGAAGAGCTTGCATAATAAACTGCTCTTACAATCGTTTAATTATAGAAGTGAAAGGGTTTATAAATTTAAAAAATTCTTTTTTTACTACTGTCATCAGCGATTCAATTAATTACAGGGGCTACTTTTTTTCAACCTTCGATGGGGCATAAAATAAAGACAAATGTGAATAACGGAATGATTTTATTACTAGGAGTCAATACAATCAAAGTTAATTTTCGACATAGTCGTAAAGATTGAGACATTTTTAATACTGGTGGACGAGGTTTTCCAATACCCTCTTCATACGACGTTTGTTGTCCTCTGGAATTGTTTTTATTCATGCCAACGCATGACCGCATACTGCAGTGGCCTCAGCTTCTTGAGCAATTTTAGTGGGAAGTGTTCGATCACCTGGCATACAAATCAGGCCTGACACCGAGTGGCTTTCATCTTTTTTTGAAAGCTGAAGAGAGATCTAGGAGGACAGCACTTCCGCACCAAAGAAGAGCTTCAAATTGCCGTGGAGACATCTCAACATGCTGGCGGCAAACTTCTATGAAGAGGGTATTGAAAAACTCTTCCACCTGTATGAGAAATGTTTCAATCTCTACACTGACTATGTCGAAAAGTAATTTTGTAATTCACACTTGTCTTTATTTTATGTCCCATCAGAGGTTGAAAAATAAATAGCCCTCGTATTACGTAAGCTCACACAACTGAATCGTACACGGATAAGGTAAAATGATATACCTTATCCGTAGAATCGTAGCCGGACGGTTCACTCCACTTTGGCCCAGTGAAGTTGGCCCCTTCCACTTTCGCCCCTTCCACTTTGGCACTGTCCACTATCGCCCCTTCCACTTTCACCCCTTCCACACTCATCCCCTGCAAAAATACTTTTAAGGCCCACTTTCATATAAAAGACCCTGCAGAGAGGTTAACAAGTCAAATAGAAAACTAAGAATTCAGTTATTTAGAATACTTACCTAACCTAACCCACGCAATTCTCCTTTTAATTAAGAATGATTTAAATTAAAGCTTTCCTAAAATCTAAATTGTTTTAAAAGAAATAATAGAGTTTAGAAAATAAAAAAAAAACGCAAACAATGTTTTAAAAACAAAAAAAGATGATTTATTAACACTTTTTCCCTAAACGTCTGTTATGTGTAACAAACATAAGTACATTAACACATAATATAATATATAATATTTATTAAATCATTTATGTTTCATTCATTTAAAATTCCATGGTTCGCACAGTAGTCGTTAACCTGATTGTTATAGGCTCATGGTTTTCAAAAATTTTTGAACAAGTACCACCCCACGAGGACAGTAAACTGAAGTACCACTGTCAATGAATCCTTAACAAACGTTCGTGCTGTTTTGAAGAAAAATCAATCTATAATTACAATAATTATGACGTTATAGTGATACTACACTAATTAAAGAAGTATTTTAAATAAATACAAGGTGTAAAACCACTAGTGGTGGGCGATTTCCGATTCCGAACTCGATTTCTCGATTCCTGAGTGGAAACGATTCTCGATTCCATAATACCAAATAATCAATCAATCTAACTTTTTTTATCTGCTTCACAATACATTGTTATAATATTTCTGCTTCACAACATGTTTGTTATTAAATAAAAATTCATGAATGGCTTCTTCTATGTGTTTATTTTGCTACTCTTTTAACCACGGAAATAAATTACAATAAACAGATTTAATTTTAATATTTTTAAAAATAGATTCAATTTTTCACAATAATCGATTAATCGATTCTGACCCTCTCAGATACGATTCAATTTTTCAGGGAATCGCCTACCACTAAAAACCACTTTAAACAATTGGGTGATTATTCGTGAAAAACATTGCTTGAAGTACCATCACAGTTTGAAACCCTGGCTATGTTGTATTCAAGTTACTTGCGTATAGCCTTAGCCTCTCTTCAGGGCCTTGATAAAATATACAGGGCGAAAGTGAAATTACCATATAATGGCGCCGGGGCGAAAGTGGACTTCGGGGGCGAAAGTGGAACGGGCAAAAATTTAAGGGGCGAAAGTGGAGGGGGCGAATGTGGAGGGGGGCGAAAGTGGAGGACAGCAGCCGGACATCATTCGCATGTCTCGCAACCCCCCCCCTCCCTCACTGCCCACACGTTACTTAACGCCCCCCCTACCGCCCACTTGCTACTTAACGCCCCCTCTAATGATCTTACCGCCCCTTAGAGGCGATATCGCCCACTTTGAGAAACACTAATCTAAGATAATGAAGTTTAAAGAAATAGTAGGGTACATAAAATTGTGTATACCGTTAAAATTTGATCGAATTCCAACGAGTAGTTTCCGAGTTACGTATCAACATCGTAACACGTGGTAGTTAGTACTCACATGTGAGCACGTGTTACGATGTTGAGTGCGTAACTCGGAAACTACTCGTTGGAATTCGTTCAAATTTTAACGGTATACACAGATTTATGTACCTTATTATTTCTTCATAATTCATTATCCTAGGTGTTGTAGATAGTGAGTAATTAACTTGTTGATCTTACAAGGGGGGACCAGGTCTATTAAGCTTGGATATAACTGAAATTTAAGTATGTTGTAACGCACCCCTCCCAATATTATATGACACAGTAACTCATGCTAATGGGCATTAGTTTACGAGAAATAATTATTTAAAGTTAGTTATGTAGGCCATTGATGTATACTTAAAAATTCGGACAGTATGAAATCTAATTAGTCAACGTGGTCATGTGGGTAAGTGGGTAGATTATAATGTTAAAGATCCCGGGTTCAAATCTTGCTTCTTTCCCAATTTCGTTTAATTTAATTTTTTTCAAACATATTTTTGAACAAATTATATATGAAACTAATGATAATTATTAAAAATATATTTTCATATTTTTTGTCAATTTGATGAACGGATCACCACCAATCACATGTTGAGTTTATTAGTCACCTCCATATGCACTTCACAAAGATATTTGAATGTTCAACATGCAATTCAAGAAATTACCAAAAATTACCATAAAGCATTAACTTTCATGAGGAAAAGCAAATAAAAAGCATGTGTCAGCATACACAAGACAGAATAATTCCAGGATGGCAAGCTACACTGTTCTTGAAATGGTCAATATGATATTCTGCTTTGGATTGTAATTGTTGATCATCCGTTCATCGGATTTTGGAATTTTTTTTGTTGTGTTCGGAATTCCATTGGAATTTTTTGTGTATCTGTTATGATTTTCAAGATAGGATTTGAGTGTGTCCTAATTTGCATATTTGAGATGATGAAAAGTGCACCATGGCGTGGGTCACCCACAACTTACTATTCATTGAATTCATCAAAATTGACATATTTGCTTCGGTTACAAAAATAAAAGGGGGAGGGGGGCTCATTTTTGTGTCCACCTGTATAATAATATAATAATAATTTATTAAAAATAAATAATTTGTTACCTCCCTCAAATGAAATATATTATGCAAAAAAGTATAAAACTATGTTTTTGATAATTAATATTAGTTTCATATATAATTTATTCAAAAACATGTTTATCCATTGCAATTCTAATCTCATGAAAAATTAATACGGGTCCTTCCGCGCACTCACGCAGAAATTTTGGAAAATCTTGCTTCGAGACACCAAGCGCAATTCTGCTATTCTTTAATATGGAAAGACGATTTTAAAACATTCTCGCAGGCGTATTTTGGTTGGTTGGTTGATTGGTTGGTTTGTTAGAATTTTTGGCGTCGACTACGAAGGTCATTTTGCGCCTTTTTACACAAGTTATATCTGTACGCAGCCCAGGACAAACACAAACATCTATGCTCATGGCGGGATTCGAACCCACGACCGGATTCGAGCCCATGGCCAGGCAGACTCGAGAAATAGAAAGCCTACGCCCTAGCCCTCTCGGCCACCTGGCCGGCAGGCTTATTTTGACAGATATCAGAAAATGAATGAAAACAACATTTTGCTCTTCCGTTTCCAACCATTATAAATCAAATTTGTAATTAGCGACTCAATGTTTTGGGGGCTTAGCAGCATTGTCGTTTATGGCAAAGAGCTCGCACTATCATCGAAAGGAATGTAGTTCTCTTCAACGAAAACTCAGTGCTAAAAATCTAATGAAAGAAGTTCATTTTTAATGGGGGGAGGGGGGGGGGGGTGGAATGTTATTTGACAGGCTCAAAATCGCTTTATTTCGCTGAATTTTCAGCAGATAGTTAAAATAATTAGTTTAGCAAACAATGACTGCTCCTCGTCCGCATAACTTTGAGAAGCAAAGAAGTGTTAATTTACAATTGTAGATGAATGAAACACTTTAATTTGATAATATCCATGGTTGACTAGTTCACTGTAATTGATGCTGAAATAAAGCAACCAAAAGTGAACGTAAAACTAATTTATTAGCCTGACGCGTTTCGGCATTACGCCGTCATCGGGGACAATAGTCTACAAAGGGAAAACTGCAATATTATCTACTGCAAAGGATCCCATCACTTATCGGTGGATAATACCGGGTGATCCAAAAGTGTATTACATTTTTTTACATTGTTAATGACATTTTCAGTGCTTTTGCGTTTACAAAGACATCCAGTTTTCAGAAATTGATCATACCACTTACGGATGCTTTTGTCAGTAGGGCAATCTTTATGAAATTACCTATGAAATGCCCGCTGGACTAAATTTATAGAGTTTGTTTTTGCATACTCCAAGACGCAATATGCCTTTTCATTCACAGCCGCCATCTTTATTTTTATCGCGACAACAGCTCCACCACAGTCTCCAATTGCGGGAAGGTTAAAAATATTTGAGTTTTCGTGCATTTTAAACTCGATCTGGTTAGTTTATGTTATAAAATATATGCATAGTAAAATTTTGAAATGCCAGATATCATTTTGAATCACCCTGTATTTCGATGTCTTGTCAATTTTCCCTTTGTAAACTATTGCCTCTGATGATGGTATAATGCCGAAACGCGTCAGGCTAAATAAGGTAAGCCGGGGGAAGGTGGATAACGGGGGAAGGTGAATAATGTTAAGCTGTTACCGCGAAAAAATTTTTAAAATCGGTTTTCGGCGTTTCCACTAGACGACGATATTTGTTCTTTAGTTATTTCCGATTCCATCGATTTCGGCCGCGATCAACGGGAAGGAAAAATATTTTCTGCAAGCAGTAGCATCCAGCTTGGTGAGTAAAATCTCTACCATCTAAGACACGATAAAAATCATTCTGATCTACAAATTTGAATAATGATTGCAAAAATCGTTGGCGGAGGTGTTGAGTAAAGGCTGTTGAATGAAGACATAGCCTCGCTGATCGGCCATTAGCAACATTATAGTCGTTTATCCACCTTCCCCCGGTGTCCAGAGCTAAGGCGGATTGATGAAGGCATTGGTAACTTCATGTTCTATCAAACTTAATATTGATCTTTCATTTTGAAAATTCTTAAAAATGTTGCTCTTGGTCAATCATATTTTTTAAAATAAAATTCAATTTTTTTTCACTTAAAATTTTTTTAATTGTCAATTTGGCTTGAACTTATCCACCTTCTACCAGCTTACCTTAAATTAGTTTTACCGTTGACTTTTGGTTCCTTTATTTCAACTTTAATTTGTACTCGGTTTTGAGGGATACCTGAGCAGTTGTCCATGATGAATAAAGGTCGCTAAATGGTAAAACAAAATGACAGTGGAAAAGTCTGGTGGTCATTTCATGAACTACTTTTTTTTTTATTTTTGTGAACATCAGGGTCAATGAAAGAGTCTCCCTTCAGGGATGAATGTCATGTTCACGTCCTAAAGCTATTTTTCAAAAGATAGATCCTCACGCTAAAACGATAATGGTATTCATTATCTCTGCCGACAAAAACACTGGTTTCAAATCAAAAGAATGGCGATATACAGTTTCATTTTTTCCCTCTGAAAAATGGACATGTCTTGTTAAAATTCTTTGAAAGCTTAATCTGATCATTGCAATTTCTGTAAAATCCGAAACTGTCTTTCACGGTTTCTTCTATTGTTCCGCTTTGAAGCAGTGTTTTATTTTTTTCCTCAATGACAGACAGAACTTTCACGTGAAAGCTCTTTTATTCTCAGAAAAAAGTGCTTAATGAGAGAAAAAGCGATTAAAAGTGACCGAGTGATATTTCGAGTTCAATTCAACTATTGGACAATCTCTTTTTTTCTCTTGAAATCTAGTCATATAATTTCACCCGTGTTTACTGTATTGTATTTTCTTGAATTTTTTTTATGCAGGCATTAATGAAGGCTGTCCTCCTGTTCACTAACGATTTGTGATATTTTCTACCTTTTTTAAAAAAAATTTTAAATCTAAAGTTCATGTTTTTAGAGGAAATATGAGAATCATATTTTCAGTGATTTTTTAAATATAATTTCGTTTCATTTTGTAAAACAAAAAAATATTTTTTAACTTGTTTCTATATTGCAAGAAAATTTTTCTTATCTATTGAAGAAAAAAAGAAACATTTGTTTTTAGTAAAATTTAGCTCCCCCTCCCCCTCACTCCCGTTAATCCGCAAAGACACAAAAGCATGTTTTTGGATTGTTTTCTTAGAAACATAGCTCCTGAGGTGGGACAAATATTGTACAATTTTTATCTTGCACCAGACTTCTGAAATGCAGACGGGCATTCATTAATACGAGGGTTGGGCGAAAAGTATTGCCTCCATTGCTGTAACTTTTTTATTTTTTAATCGATTTTCAAAATTCTTTTCGTATCTGATACTTACATTTGTACTACTCACTTTTTGACATAGTCCCCATCCCTTTCCATGCATTGCACCAACCATATGGAATTTATAAATGTGTTTACTCTTTCCAATATCATTGGTAATATTTTTCTTCATGTCCTTAAGAGGATTGTTTCTGGGGCTGTTTGGATGCCCGAGGTTCTGTCATCTATCGGGCTGTCAGTACCTAGAAAAAGTGTCTTACTTTAATATTGGTGAGATTACTCCTTCGTATAAACTTGTTAATTTGTATAACAGAATCCTTTCTCATAAAGATGTGGACATTTTTAATGACCAACCAATTCTATTTTTAAGATTTTAAATATCTGATTTTGATTTATTTTTTCCGGAATGTAATCTTTTTCTTTTAATTTCTTCCCCCGCTTGGGTTTTATCACCTGTAGGGGCAGTTTGTATTTGCTTGTACATTCTGATCTGAATAAATTAAATTAAATTAAATTATAATGCTGCTCCTTCAAATCTCCGGCTACATTCTTTCATCTTTACAAAAGTCTTGTCTTGCCACTATTAATGTACTGCTGCATACTTTGGAATGGATGCGCTGCATCTCACCTTAATAAATTTGAGAATGTTCAGCGCACCTTCCAACGCTTCTTGTCTTATCGCTTTCCAGACCGTAATGATCTTTCTATAACCTCGCTTGAGCAACTTAGAAATCAATCTGATCTCATATTTCTGCATCGTATTGTGCACAACAAATTTAATTGCAATTTCATCTCGAAGATCTATTTCATGGTGCCCAATATACGACGGCATCATCAACAACACACCACGTTCTATCCACCGCTACCTCGACTTACGCAGTCTCTTCGCTCTCCATTATATAGGATCCAGGAACTGTACAATACAACTTTGTGCCATAAAAATGGAATAATGGAAGTTGTTATCATAACAATGACACAAACACAAGACATGTTAAACCAAAATGCAACTATAGCACCTGGCGAATTTAATTTACAAAATTCAAGGCTATTTAGCTATATGTTACACAAACAAAAATTTTAAACAATGGAAAATTAATAAAGATAATCTATCTTCAAAAATGACAAAAAAATGGAATACTTCCTTTCTACCGACAAAAAAATGAAATATTCCAGTAGAAACGCTTTTTATGCAAATTGACCGGGCAAGTATAAGTTTCCATTTACGTTATTCCATTTGTGTTTCTCAACATGGAGGTTCTAGAGATTTGTCACCATCCGTTCGCAAACAAATTCTGGCATTACGAGAACATGGCCTTACCCAGAAACAAATAGCAATCACAGCCAAGTGCTCGCAGTCAGCAGTTTCTAAGATATTGGCAAGACACGCTCAAGGATATGGAGTGAACACACAACCCTGCATACTGCGGAAGAAAAAGGAAAACCACCCACAGAGATGAAAGGTTTTTGCAGAAGACTGTTAGGAAAGCCCCATTTCAGTCTTCCAAGCACTTTCATCGACAGTGGCTGCGGTACGTGAACGTATCTCACTGAACGACAGTTCGACGTCTACATGATCTGAAGTTTTCATGCTGTATTCCAAAAACCAAGCCCCTCTTAACTCCGAAGCGGAAAAATAAGAGGTTGCAGTGGTGCAAACAGCATGTCGACTGGACTGTTGATGAGTGGCGAAGACTGGTGTTCAGCGACGAGTCGCGATTTGAATTAGTTTTTGGTGATAAAGGTTATCGAGTTTGGCGCCGTAAGAATGAGGCACATGAACCCTATATCTGAAAAAAAGTGTTAAATTCCCACCCTCTGTTATGGAGTGGGAGTGCATGTCAACATAAGGCACTGGACGCTTTGGGTTCATCAACAGTTCCATCAATGCAGCTGTTTACCAAGATATTCTGGATGCTTTCCTGATACCTGCACTAAGACCTACCAGTGGATGATGAAGACATAATTTTCCAGCATGATCTTGTACCACCTCATGCTGCCAAATCAACCAGCAAGTGGCTAGAAGTTCATATCCCAGTTCTCTCATGGCCGTCGAACTCATCCGATCTTAAACCCCCATTGAGAACCTTTGGAGAAATGTGAAACAACGTCTATACCTCGAGAAACCAGCAAGCATAGCAGAATTTGAAAGTGAAATTGAAGTCAATTTGGGCTGACAAGCTCATATCATCAATGCCGCAACGAATTCACGCTGTCATTCTCGCAAAAGGATGGCCAATGAAATATTAGACAGAAACGTAGTTATAAACAATAAACTTCACCTAGTTTGAATTGTTTATTTGCGTAAGTTTGTTAATTATTCCATTTTTTTGTCGGTAGAAAGGAAGTATTCCATTTTTTGTCATTTTTGAAGATAGATTATCTTTATTAATTTTCCAGTGCTTAAAATTTTTGTTTGTGTAACATATAGATAAATAGCCTTGAATTTTGTAAATTAAATTCGCCAGGTGCTGTAGTTGCATTTTGGTTTAACATGTCTTGTGTTTGTGTCATTTTTATGATAACTTCCATTATTCCATTTTTATGGAACAAAGTTGTAGACATCAAGATCACAGTGACATCTTTTGCCCGAAGACATTTACTGTTTAAACGCTTCTAGAACTATCAACATTACACACCTAAGGTTATCTTGTTGTTCGCATTGTAACAGACGTGTACAACTCTATCTCATCTTTATTTTATATATTAATTGGTTAGGTTTTTATTTTTTTTATGCTTTCCTTTCTTTTTTATATTTTACACTCTTGTAACCGAGTTGGCGCAAGCTGTTGGGTACAAATAAACTGAACTGAATTGAATTGAATTAAATTAAATAATCAAAATTTCATTTTAATCGGAGACTTGAACATCGTATCGCTCCCGTTGTAAATACTAAAAATACCATAAAAAATATTTCCCAACATGGACCTTGAAATCGTTACGAGATGGCTTTAATACATTAGTTTCTAACATTTTGAGGCCAAGTTTCCAAAAATTAAAAAAAGATATGAAAAACAAAAGAAACATTCTTCTGCACTGTTTTCCCAAATCTCTAAATTATTCTAAATGTAAATTTGGAGAGGTGAGAGAGGTTTTTTGCATTTTTCTGCTGAAACGATCATTTCTGTGAAAAATAACTCTTAAAAATCTCGTGCTAACGAGTTGAAAATTTTACCTTAATTAATTAGCATAATTAATCAGGGCTAATTAGAATAAGTCAAAGAACTCTAAACATACATATTTAATCTTGACCTGATATTCTGTAAAAACCTAATATGGTTCAGGTTTTATGGATAGGGGAAGCGGGAGGGGGTCAAGAATTCGATTATAACCTAATCATAAGTGATTTTAATCTAATTAGAATTAATGTTAATTGTTATTATTTTATTACATTCCTCGTTTAGGATATATCAATTGAAGGCTTTGCTAAACTATGAACTGTTGAAAGAAAATGCCATTGTCTCATTTAATTTAAAATCATTTTTATATGCTATTACTTATATATTCGTGTTTCCTAATGATGCTCTTGCCTGGCATATTAACAATAAAAACCATTGTCTTGAACAAAGAAAGAATCATGAATGCCTAGGAAAACTTATTCTTTCACGTGCGAAAGCAGCCAGTTTGATGCAATCCTAACTTACTTCGTTAATTTATTTTTAACTCACACGAGGGAGTTGCTACCGTAGTCGCTCCTAAAGCTCTAGATTAAGAAAGTACGGCAATCCTTTTCCGCGCCGCTCGCAGCTGCTCATTGGTAGAAAGGCTGTCACGTGAACTTGTCAGCCATTGTTGGCCCAAACGCAGCGATAGGTAACATTGAAATGCATGTGAAAGATGCAATTTAAATTAAATTTTTAATGAAATATTTGTTGATTGGTCCTAAATTTTAATCCGAATAAGCAAAATTTCAGGATCCTTCAATCTATGCTCCTTAGAGGTTAATAAATTCGTTAAAATATCCGAAGAAGTAATAAGAAGCATGTACGTTTATATTATAACTTCACCGAATGTTATAGAAATGTTGCATTGTGCAATTCTCAGACGATCAAAAAATATAATTTTTTGTTGAATATAGTTCTTTTTAAGAAAATACAGTTCAATTAACAAGTTTAAACTGCCTGTGAAATGTGGAGGCAAAACTTTAAGGAACGTTCATGTTATTTTTATCTTATTTTAGCGAAGTTAATTTTCACTCATCATTAAACTTGAATGTAACGTATGAAATGGAATAACGAAAATTTGCTATTTGGGTGAAAAAGAAAAAAAAAATAGAAAATTTTAACTGTAAGTTTTTGGTAGATTTTTTGATCTCATATTATAAACTTCCATAAATGAATAAATTTCAAAATACATTGCATGTGTAGTTCTTTTTTTTTTGTAATTTTTTTTGTAATCAAAATATGTTTTTCCAAATTATAATTTTTAAAATTTTCTATCAAAATATAATTATCAAAGTAACGTTTATATTTATATCAAAGACTTCAATTTAATAGTTCCTATTTTATTAAATTATATTTGATATTTTTATAATTTTAAATATAGTTTTTGTAATAATTTAATAATGTTTATAATTTAATAAAATTAAAATTGCTAAATTGAAATTTTTGATATAAATATAGAAATTAATTTGAGAACAGTTTATTAAATTATATTTTAATAAAAATTTATAAAATTTGATTTTGATAAATAAAATTACAAAAACTACACATGCAATGGATTTTTAAATTTCTTAATTATATGGTGTAACTCGTTTATTAAGGATAAATAAATGAGGTGAAAATAATCTAAAAACTTCGTCTGGTTATCATTAAATTGCTTCAACATTATCATTATTTATGTGTAAAAAATTATAATTGAAAACAAAATTTAAAGGAAAATCCATAGTTATAGAATTTACTGATTGTCAGTTATATTTCCAGACGTTAATTATAAGAAAATTTGTGAAACAAATACATTTAAAACGAATTTTAGAGGAAGCGTAACGCACTTGATAGGGCCAATTTGGCCAACAATGGCGGATTTAATAGCAGACGACGAAGTTTGCCGTACTTTCCTAATCTAGAGCTTTAAGTCGGTCCATAGTTATTTCATCCTAAATGAATCTCCGTATTCCAAGTAAATTTCATGTATACTTAGTCTAATCATTGACAGATGTAAAGAGGAGATATAAAAACATTTTGCACTTTACAAACGGGTTTAATTAATCCAGAAAAGAAGCAGTAGCATTTTGTTTTGACTCACCAGGGTATCGGAAAAAGTTGCATCCCTAAAATTTAATTTATACTGAAGCCCTTTGAAAACTTTTTTTTCTTAAGCTGTTATTCTGTTATTTTTATTTGAATTGTTAAATTCTCATTTTGTCTACGCTGAGAATTATTTAATCGTAAATAAATTATTGATTGTTAAAATGTCTTTAACAACGCTAGTTTTATACCGCTTAGAAGGTATTGACCTTTTTTTTTCTTCTTCTTAAGAAATAAACAAATAACTACTATTTCTCATATTTTTAACCTAGAATTATAGTGAGAGACGAAAAAAAAGAAGTGTTATGTAATAAAGAAAGATAATAAATTTACTTTGCGGTCACAATATGTTTAGGTTTGCTAATGAAACACATTGAGTGGAAGGCGATGAGATCTGGGATGGAAGAGTGTAGTAGGAGATTTTCATGTTTTTCCCTGGTACTGAATCATGGAGAGTGAAGTTTCAGTTTCACATAGCCATCTAAAGAAGTAAGCCTAAAGTAAAATCAAAAAGGAAACTTACGACGGAAAAATGTTTACGCCCTTTGCGCTTTCAGTTTTGGAATAAATAGAAGAAAGAAGAATAAGGAAAGTTCATTTTTCTTATATTTTTCTTTCCTAATGAGTTTAAAAGCAAATTTTTAATCCAATTTGGATTGTGGGCTATTCTCACTCCTTAGTATCTCTTGGAATGACTTCACTTCATAGTTCGGTATCGATGTGGAATCTAATTTTTAAAATACTGATTTAAAAAAGTAATTTTAATAAAGTATATAGTTTTATTTTGCTTAACTCAATTTGTATTTCCTTTCCAAGGTTTTCAATGGTTCAATAGTTTCAATGGTTCGTTCTTTTAAAAATAAGGGACAGGTACGTTCCCTTATTATGCCTAGGCTTTTATTTCATTTTTATTATCATAAAATACGCTAAATATTATTTTATGATACTAAGCACGTATAATAGACCGTATCATAAGTGAACGTATATCAACACCTTAAAAGAATTATCGCAATTTTACAGGAGTTTGGCCTTGTTTTCTGTTTATATTCATTTATTTATTTACTTACTAGCAGAGGACCCGGCGTTGCCCGGGATATTTATACTTGCAGGTAAGCAGAACAATCTCCAGAAGTTAAATTATAACCCAATCAATACAACACAGAGCTAAGGGGCTATCCATTCTAAGAAAAAAAAACGAAAAACAGGAATTCTAGGTGATATGCCGGGACTTTATTTACCTCTTGATATCCATCTTCACCATCGGGGAACATCACTGGATACTTTAGAACAAAGTTTTTCTTGCCCTTGACGTAGAAGCTCTTATGCCCTCTTGCTCTATTCGAAATTCCCATTGTTCAGATGTTTCCACTGCCCGTATAGATTTTTCTATTTTAGCTCCAGAGTTTCTTTGAACAATAATCGTTCTTTCTCTTTCCTTTCCAGACACATAGTTTTTAGCTAGTCGTCTGGATGTTTGATAAAAGTTCAAGGGAGATTCGTGTGACTCCTTTTCCTCCTCAATAGACGCTGCCTTATTTGTGGCCTGTCACTGCATCGTCATTTCATGCTCATTATTAATAATTATTTGAAACGTTCAATCATCACATTATCATCGTCTCAGTTTCCAAAATATTCACATTCACCCAGAATATAGTCAAAATGTATTTTTATGAAATGTTTGGATCTGCTGTGCTACCAAATAAGCTAGGTGATAATAAGCCACTGCTATTCTAAATAATTTCTTACTCACGTAATCTTACTTTAGATGTACACTTGATGTTGTTGCAATTCCCACTCTTTCGATGTCTTGAAGCAAAACTTGGCCATTCATCACTTTGTGTAGTCTAGCGGTCGTCGATTCTTTTATTTACTTGCATACCATTTGCTCAATACAGCATGGAGCTAAAGGAGTGCTTCCTCTGTCGTCTTTCCACTCTTTCTTAATAGTCTGCTAACTCAACATTATCTCCAGTTACTGATCATTTTTAAACATTTTCAAGAAATTGTTAAGTACTAAGAACTCTCTTTTCTAAGAAAAGCCTGAATTTTATGCATTGTTACAAATTGAAACTTATCGATATTGCACAAACTTTTCCTTGCATTGTTGGTCATGAGATATATATTGTTGGTCCGTGCAGAGTGTTTGTGAATTGCGTGTTGATACCATTGTAGATAAGTATTGTTGCACATAGTTGCCTTGCACTGTTGGTCATGAGATATTCTCATTAATATCCCTTGCCATAACTATGAATATCGATTTTTTATCAATAATTATTTTCTTTTTCGAAATCTGAGATAGACAGTGACCTTCTTCATGCTTGAAGGTCAAGTATGCAAAATTTATCAAGATCGGAATGAAACTGTAGATTTGTATAAGAAACAAACTCACAAACCCACAAACATCCTTCTTTATACATATAGAAGAAAGATTTATTTATTTTACACTTAAAATTTATAATTGAAAAGTAGAAACGAGTCCCATACCGTGTCCAAATGGTTGAAAAGCCGACGTGACGTATTTCGGGTCACCGGAAGGGACAAGGAAAAATACAAAGAATAACATAATAGTAAGATTACATGAGTAAATATGTTAACAAAATAATTATTCTGATTCCAGTCCGAGGAATTTGATGGTTGAAAAACTACCATATGGATTCCCCGGACTGGAAAAAAAATACGAACAAAAAGAAAAAAAAAGTGATAATACAAAAGAATTAAAAGGTTTGGTTTATTAGAAATTTTTGCGTTGACTACATTTAAAATGAATTAAAAGGTCATTTTGCGCCTTTTACACAAGTTATATCTATACGTAGCCAGGGACAAACATAATCACTTTTTACTTTTGGTTTTTGATACTCTTTGTGTTACACCATCATGGAACGCTATTGTAGTCTCATAGTATTCAATAAATTGTTAGCTGTTTGTGGATAATGGATTGTTTTTATCATTGAACTTACGGAAATATAGAAGTTAGAATGGATTCGCAACATTTAGTGCCGAAACCTGGGAATTTAAATGGGAAGTGTAAGTAAAATTTCTGAAACAATAATATTCAACTCAATGGTGATAATAAATAAACCATTAAGGAATGACATAACCAAGTACCGAAAAGTTAAACTAAACTATTCGCGGAACCATATTTTTAACCGCCTTATGTTAACATTGTAAGTTTCTTGAAACCAATTTCGACTATCATTAAATTTACATTTTATTCATTCATTGCACATCATCCCAATTTGTTTGATATATTACATATCATATCTTATCATTGAAAATTTTTGAGGGTGTCATAAGGGTACCATTAGAGCACGTGCCATTGTGTCGATTATAATCATTTTCAAAATGGTTCATTCCTGGAACCATATTTATCAATTGGCGAAAATAGTAATTTATATCCGCTTCTATCTCGTCATTACGATTTGTTTGATATATTACTTAATATATCTTTCCATTGAAAATTGCTAGGTAGGAAAATAGAGGTACCATGTGTGCACGTGCCAGTGAACTGATTTAGATATTAATTGTGATTGGTTCGTGCCATGAACCATATTCATCGACAGACGAAAACAGATTTTGAAAATTTTCATAGCCTCGGAGGAGTTAGAGTTACGGACGGACGGACGGACAGACAGACAGACACGTTTCCCGACACTGATAGCATAAAGCACCTTTCGGTACTTAATAATGTAAATTCGGAATTGTGGAATTTACTGACGTCAAATAATAATTGAACATAGAACTATGTGGAACACACTGAAATCATATAATTCGCCATATTTATGATAAATTTAATTTGAAAACGTGAAACTTGTCTCAAACTGAGATTGCATTGAGCATGTAAAAGTAAACGTACGAATTTACGTACATCTATCACAAAGATATATACAATAGTGGAAGACAAAATATCATGGACGCCTGCTCCATGGGATGAAATCGAAGAATTATTGTCACAGCTTATGCTTAAGGCTCTATCAATCAATCTTGATGAGCAAATCGTCGCTTTACTGCCTGATAGTGACGACCTTGATGAAGAATACACAACCGTAGAATCGTGACTTGGAAAACTAGATTATCACATATTTTAAAGGACAACTCCACAGTTACCCCAACTTTATTTAAATCAACAGAGTTTTGCATTAATACCGTCTTGGCAGTCTTATAATGTTTTAATTCGAATCCTAAATATGTGAAAAAAACGAAAATTCCGAACGCCATTTCCCTAGGCGGGGCATCTACAGGGTGATTATAATTAAAGTTACGATTTCAAAAATCGATAATTTGAAAACTACTCGTCAGAATGACCTGATATTTTAGCAGAACAATCGTGAGACAATGGAATTTTGTTTGGCAAAGGAAAAAAAATAGTTCCAAAACCTACCGATAGATGGCGCTGGCAGGCTAATGTCAGTGGAAAAATCAAAAATGGATTCGTGAAACACAGGAATGTTGTTAGCCAAAAGGAAACAATAGAGTTCAGGGGTTTACGAAAAATTTATTAGCGAAAAGACAAGAATACGTGTTTACAGCGACAACAAACATCGTACTGATTATTAGAGCAGAAGTTGTTCGATATGCTCTCCGCCTTGTTCCGCTCCTAATTGGAAGCGCAAAATGGCATGCTCCACAACAGATCGAAGGGTATCTGTACTAATTTGCATATCTCCAGACAATGTGAACCCTGCCAGCGCCATCTATCGGCAGATTTTGGAACTATTTTTTTCCTGCGCCAAACAAAATTCCATTGCCTCACGATTGTTCTGCTAAAATATCAGGTCATTCTGACGACTAGTTTTCAAATTATTGATTTTTGAAGTCGTAACTTTAATTATAATCACCCTGTATAATATTTGTGGTGAGATCGTGAGGCCGTGACGTCAACGGAGGCATGGTCTTTGCTTCGCAATGTAAATTAAATTAAATCGTACGCGAGATTAATCATGTTCAATACATAATTAAATAAATAAAATTAAATTAGTTCTGTTATGCTGATGCAGCCAATCCACGAAGTACAGCAGTGCGTCTTTGCAGAAATATGATTACATGCTACCATTGTTTTTTCACTGCTATACCCGGACTTACATGATGAATGTAAGGAATTATGGCCGACTCCATAATTAAATTCAGGGATGAATTTAGAAAGGGGGTCGTATCATCGTTTCGCATATAGTACGTCCACTGTGAGATGTCGTCTGGTGACAAAATACTAAATCGCGTATCCTTAGATGCTAAAATACAACCTCAGACAATTAAGTTCGGTGAATGAGTTCACACAACAAAATGCAAAACAGATAGAGCCAAATGGAATGTCCGCAAATCTGTGTCCCTTTAAGGCCCGTTTCAGGCGTGGGAACAAGAAAAAGTCTGCCGGTGCCAAGTCTGGTGAATAAGGTGGATGAGCTATGGATACGACCCCTTTGTTGGCCAGAAACTGTTGCACGATTACGGCAGTGTTCCTCTTTGATCCATTATCCACAGTTACGTGCGCACGCTACACCTTCAACTGAAGAAACGAGCATCTGCTAAACCATAGCATGCACAAACGTGACTTGTCTGAACTTGCTTAAATAATGACTGGGCTTGTATTCACATGCATTGTTACTCGCGTAAAGCTCGCACAGATTAGGGTGTGACGTCATTCACCGAACTTAATTGTCAGAGGTTGTATAAGGGTCATCCTAATGAAAATAAGACTGTCCTTGATAGCGATAAATTGTCAAGGTTGTTAAAGAAAAGGTGGCCTCTATCGGGGTGATCGATGGTCATTGGCTACTGACGTGTGACGTCAGCTGGAATGTTTGGAGCAGACGAACGCATAGAAAACTATAGGGAATAGCGCGGTGACCTTTATTTTCCAGCCTATTTCTACTATTTTCACCAATATAAATGAAGAAATACAGTAATTGTTCGAAATGACCGCCATTTACATATGGACTAATCGTATTTTACAAAGGAGTTGGATACCATGGAATCTTCTTGACGAAGTTTGTCCTAAGACTTTTCAACAAACAAGCACGTGCACCTTGAAATTTCTTTATTACTTTAAAAGTTATTACAGTAGATTGCTTGTGTTAATTGTTAAAAATAAAATAATCTAGGCCTACCAGCGCACACTGCGTCCCGGTGTCATTTGATTGTTCAATGCAGTATTGTAAGTAAACGGAGCTGCGGGGACCCCATGTTCATATGATAAAAAATACTTCTAAGGACCTCTTCTATCATCCCCCAGTATAAATATTTTATTGGAATAATATGTGTTTAAAATTCAGAGATTGCAAATTCAGATTATATACATTTAGCACTGAAATACAAAAGCAAATACTGCAACAGCGAGGCCACCTCGTCAAAGCAATTCTTTAACGATTAACCTGTTACAGTACTCAATCATTTAGCATTAAGTGCTAGTACACCATTAAAACATCTGCCGATAATTGTATGGTTGTAAAAATATGATAGGAAGGAAAAAAAGTAATGCCTACATACCCAATCACTTTCTGTTTGAGTCTGACCGAACATTTTCGTTTTGCTCAAATTACAATTTGAGAGTGAAAGCGTATCCCACCTCGTCGTTTTCCCCAACGTGGTTTATAGAGTCTTCAAATGAATCTGAAGCCACTGAACAGTTTTAATTAATTGGTACGAGTGAAGGAGATGAAGATGAAAGCGAAGAGTCTTGTGTATATTTTATTTTCTCTTAACTTTCGATTTTCTCGTAGTGCAGTCTGTTGGATTTTTGCATTTTAACACTCGTATCAAGAGCAGATCTCCTGCTCAGGAATTCTCCTGCTTGTTACGAGTGTGCTCTTTTTCATTATAAGAAGGGGTGGGGGGTTTGCTCATTTAATGAAATTTTGCTCGTGTCTATTGCCATGAGAAGAATAAATGCATGGAAATATAATAAATCCACACTATATTATAATATTGGACTAAAAATAATAAATAATTGCGTTTGTTATTAGCAAAAGCACATGGAACTCCAGCCATCTAAGCTTTGTTATTTTAAAAGGGGCGGGTCGCCTGCTGCCAACCTTCCAGGTGACGTTACAATCCCAGAAGCCAATGCGAGTGCTTTTGAGAGAAATCGGCCGATAGAGGCCACCTTCTTTTTAACAATCTTGCGAAAATGTCGTAGGTCGCGTGTAAAGCCTGATTTTCTTTTTTTCGTTTTTCGAGAGTCGACTTGTAATTTGTTGCGACTTTTAGGCTTGCGCGCAGTCGCAACGTATTCCACAGCGATGCTTTTCAAAGAGCGTTTTTCAAACTGAAAAACCTGGTTTGTGCAGTTACTTTTGATAGCATGGCGTCTGATAATCAAAGAATTTTGTGATCTGGTGAGCGTGGATAATCAGATTGCTGGCTTGGCTTCCACTCCTCTGATGAACTTTTCTTGAAGTGAACACATTTGTTTTGACATTTTCGGACTTTATTTTGCCTAAGGTATTGGCTATAAACTGTTATTATACATGGACACACATTTTCATGGCCTTCTTCAGCATATGAAAAAGTACACTGTCCCTAGTTAAACTTGAGATTTTTAATTATGCAAAGCGAATCCTCGTTTTGAAAAAAACTTCCCAAACTCTGATCCAAATTTTCATTTTATAACGATTTTGTCATCTTAAACTAACGCTTTAAAAAGTAATCATTAAAATCTTTTTTTGTAAGAGGGTCTTTGTGATCTCAACTGACAAACATGTGGAGTTTGTAGATATAAAGAATCTATTCATTATTAATATACGTACGGATTCTAAATAACACCGTTCTACAAGGGTTATTTTTCCCGGAGGAAATGAGTTCCTAAAGGACTTTGATATGAGAAATTCGAATTTGAAATCATAATTTCCCTACCAGGCACAGTTTTTTTATTAATATGAACAATTGTTTACTTTAAAATAAAGATATTGAAATTGATAACTAAAAGGATATATAGTGAAAAAAACAAAAACATTTGCCACTTCACTTGATTTCACTTCACTTGTTTTCATATCAAATGTTGGAATCTCTGAAGAGTTGCTACATTATATCAATTTGTAAGCTATTGTAATATCACTAAGAACTGAGCTTCAATTTTGCGTTCAGTCTATTTTTTTGTTGTAGATACTCTATCATGTGAATATACATTTGCCCTTCCACAAAAATGATCTATAAATAACAATGCATTTTTAAATATAAAAGAAATTATAAAATAATGTATGTCAATACCACAAAAAGAAAGTTATAGAAAAGATTAAAGCCCAAGTAATTAAAAAACTATTCAGAAACCTAATTGAAAACGAAAAACAAATTTGAATTCGGCGCATAAATTTCCATAAGAATCTCAGCTCTATTCTCGTAAATTATAAAAAAAAAATGAAAAAAAAAATTTTGTAGAACAGTATAATTCGAAGCTTTCAAGATTCTTTCTGAAAAATTTTTCTTGAGCATTTTTTTGGACTGATGAAGAAGAGATTGGGGTACATGCATTAATCCTTTATTGGATAGCCTGTATAGAAATTATAATGAACATCCATAAAAATTAATCAAATGTATACTCCTAGCTACAAAATGAACAAACAGACTTTATTGAATAGCTAAACAGTATATGACTTAAATATGTTAATACACTGGTTTCCATAAGGAATATCGCGATAATCCCTGAATTTAGAAATGAAATACTATGCTATGGTACTCGCTTTTAATTGTTTCAGAAATAATGTGGATTAAAAATACAGTTGCGAATTTTTTTTTTCTTTCTGGTGTTTTCGGAAATGCAAAATTAAATCTAATTAAAGTAGTTAAAGAAAATAAAAAAACAATGATGGAAAAATGGAACACAAATTAAAAGAAATTTTGTTTAATTGCTAAATGAGTGAAAGTGGAACTGATTGCCATTTGTCGACTTCACTACATTACGTTTCGCTAAAGAATAAAAAAAACTTTAGAAGTAGGAATAAATTTTTCCTTGTTATTTCAGAAACAAAACACAAAAGACAGATCTTATTTGTCTTAAACTAAATATCCAAAATAAAAAAGAATCTGTTTATAATTAAATACAGAAGGAGGAAATTATACCAAGGAGCTTTGAACTTTTAAGCTTTTATTCTTATTTTAAAAAAATAAACACTTGCTTCCCTCCCCCCTCCCCTTTATATGTAAAAGTAATTATTATACACTTCTTTTTCGTTTGTTTTTATTCACAAATAAATATATATTATTGTAGAAATTAGTAAGATATTTACAAGAAAAATAAACTTTTTTTATACAATAAATGGACATTATGTGACAACGAACTAATAATAAAAAGCATTCGCGTAAAACTCCTTGCGTTTGCAAATTAAATAATCAACTGCTTGACTTTAATTTATATTTATTTATAAAGGAATAATAATTATAAAAATTTTCGCATTGGAATGTCTTATATTAATAGTGTTAAAAGGGCACTCCATTTAAATAATTGTTATTAATTCTTTTTAATACTTTCCGCGACAGAGGTTGAAAGGGATGTCTCCTTGGAAGTTCGGGGGTCAGATATAAAAGTGCTGCTGCATAATTCGATAGTTTGAAGTTCATTTATAGTAAAAGCGCTGTCGTTGCCCTGTCCATGGGATGAATGTCTCGTTCACTTTCCTCCTTCCTTTCCCATTAATGGGGAAGAGTCCCCCGGGGCTAACCACCTATTTCCCGTCTCTCCTTCTCCTTCTTCGCCGCCTTCTCCTTTTTCTTCTTCTCTTATTATGTTCGCCTCGGCTCTTTTCTGTCTCTTCTTCTTCATTCTGCTGCTTTGATTTTCGATTATTTGACATCCAAAAATGAAACGACACTATCGAACTTTTGAGTATTTACACATTATGTACTTCACGTGGAAAACTAGCGCGACAAATCAGTGGATTAGAATGCAGTAGAGACAGGTAAGCAACAACAATAACTGTTTAGGCCTAATCGCCTACTGTTTTAATAAGCTCTTCACGTAAGGTTCTTGATATCTTTTTTCGTAGAATGTTAATGAACTTTTAAATCGAAGATCCCATTATTATATTTACTAAATGTCTGATAGTGGCTGTGAAATTTTAAGAGCAAACGATGTATCGGAGTAAATAATAATAATTATTAATTAATGCATTTTTTAGTTGCCATAGTGATTATTTAAACTAGTCCGTCCTAAATTGAATAAACTGAAAATAATAGCTTCGATCATAGCGAGAATTTGGTAGTAGGCCTATTAGAATTTTAGTATTTCAGCTTTTCCCTCGGTTTTTTTTTTGTTTTTTTTTGGACATAAAATTTTCTTTTAAATAATGACCTCATCACGAAGAATTTATAATGAAGTTTCTCTTGAATTTTATATTAACTTGACCTGTAAATCTAACTCTATTTAGAATCAATGACATAATTTTAACTGCACTGACATTTACTGAATTCAAGAACTTCAAGTTTTACATGCATTAAGAAATTTTCTGCACTTGTGTTAACAAATTATACTAATTTAATTCTTAAGTTATTGTATTATGGTCTCGCCGATAACGGTATTTTGATATTTCAAACACATATCTTTATTGCTATTGGCGTATGCCTACGCAGTATGCGTGAAAATCCTTTTTCATTAGAAATATTTCTGAGAAATAAAATATTGGAGACTGAAGCGCCAGAGGAGTGTGGTCTTCCTTAGCCCAAGTAGGCATTGAGGCCAAGGACAGGTAACGTTTATCGTTGAGCACGAAAGGCTACTCGTCACCTTGTAAACAGTTCCTTCAGTCGACGCAAAAATAGAAATTACATACTTAGGAAACTACTGGAAAAAAGAAATTCTAAATAGGTGTAAATAATATAGTTTTTAACCTTATTTTGTACAACTCCATTGCAAAAAAATAGAATAATGTTTTATTATGAACTTCCAATGTGATTTACGTGCTTATTTCACCACCAAATCACACGAAAAGCAAAACACGACATATTCAAGCACAAAGCTAGAATATAAATTGTTGAAAAAATATTAGCTGTTTGCTAATTATTTAAACAGAATTAATTCGCTGTCGCAAAATATTAGAATAAGCTGCCCCCCCCCCCATTGCAAAAAAATAGAATAGTTGATTATTCAATTTTTCAACGAATTGTATCCAAGTTGATATTGCATAGATTAAAATCAGACATATAAAAGAACCTTTCCCTGAAACACAGAGTGCTTTAGTGTCCCAAAAGTTGCACTTATGGGGCGCAAAAAAGACATTACTGAAAATACTAAGGAGATCATCGTGAACGCACATAAAACAGGACTAACGCAGACCAGGATTGCAGAAATAGCTGAATGTTCTCAAGCAACTGTTTCAAGTATATTCCGTGCTCACCAGAACAATAAAAATGCCCAAGCCCAGCATATAAACAATCGCTCCAGACGTGGAAGAAAGCCTAAAACCACAACCCGGGATGAGAGAGCACTCTTGAGAATTGCTAGGAAACATCGATTCAAAAGTCTGCAACATCTCCACTTCATATGGAAAATCAATCACGGAGTCAGAGTATCTAAACGGACTAAGTGGAGAAGACTACGCTGCCATGGTTACTTCTCTAGAATTCCGAAAATCAAGCCTATGTTGACGAGAACTCAACGAAAAAATCGTCTGAGATGGTGCAAACAGCGACAATAGTGGGGTGATGAAGAATGGAGCAAAATTTTGTTTAGTGATGAATCTGTGTTTTGCCTTGTGCATGGAGATCAAGGAATCAGGGTGTGGAGGAGGAAAGAAGAAGCGTTTCAACAAGATTGCCTCAAACGTTCTGTGAAGTTTGCCACGTCGGTGATGGTGTGGGGTTGCATGTCCTCACATGGGGTTGGGAAACTATGTATTGTGCGTGGAACAGTGAACGCAGACGTTTCAATGGAAATTCTGGACTCTTACATGATTCCTTCGGCAGAAGAACTGTATGAGGATGACGAGTTTATCTTCCAATAGGATGGGGCATCGTCCCACACAGCTAAACGCACAATGACATGGCTCAGAGATTGTGGTATAAATGTGCTTCCATGGCCTGCCAATTCACCGGATTTAAATCCGATTGAGAATCTGTGGGCCATAATGAAGAAAATACTCTCTGAGCATGTTCCCAGCACTAGACAAGAACTTGTGTCTGCAATTCGACATACCTGGGCGTCAATTTCAAGACATACGTGTTGTCAGCTTGTTAACAATATGCCACGTCGTATGCAAGCTGTGATGAGTGCAAAAGGCAACGCAACAAAGTATTAACATTACTAATTTTGAATGTTCATATAAATTATTCTAATATTTTGCAACAGTCAATTAATTCCGTTTAAATAATTAGCAAATAGCTAATATTTTTTAAACAATTCATATTCTAGTTTTGTGCCTGTATATGTTGTATTTTGCTTTTCGTGTGATTTGGTGGTGAAATAAGCATGCAAATCACCTTAGAAGTTCATAATAAGACATTATTCTATTTTTTTGCAATGGAGTTGTATTATTCAGTAGAGTGGAAATTTAACTATATACGGGGAGACTACGCAAATTTATATATTTTGAAGAGCACAAAATGACAATTTATAATTATTTTAAACTAATAATTTAAAACTCTCTATTTATGCTCGCATTAGTATTTCTATCTAATCACTTGTTTGTTTAACCTCTTTATTATAGGAATTTATAATTATCGCCTCAAAAGATAATGAGTAAACATAGAAGTAAACGTTCAAAATTTTCTCCTGAATTTCATTTTTCGTTTTAACAAAATAAAAGCTTTTGTGAAAAATGGCTGCTATAGATTTTATAAATTATATTTAAAAAAAACAGATAAAATATTCTTGATTGAAACATTTAAAAATTGAAACATTTTAAAATTTACAACCCGATATCTTTAGTAAATAAAGCGTCATGAGCGCGAGTCATTAGCAAAATAAACTTTTTTTCCCCCTGTTTGCTAACGCTACGGAATGATTTGATGAATCTCTCTTTCATGTTTGTCAGCAAGTAGTCGTCAGATGTCTTCTTCCACCTCTGGTCAATTTAGACGTCTAGGAACGTAATTAGGGTTGCAATAAAAATCTGACCACCATAAAGTAAAGGTGAAATACAACTACATCGATGACGGCTGCTTTCAATCCTTTTTCCCCGAAAGAAAATGTAAGGAACAAATTACTGAAAGCTATTTTTAACGAAATTTTCTAATCTTTACTCTAGTAAATATAAGAAATGCGGAATAATTTATTAAGTAGATGTAGTAAATAGTAAATATTAACCTGAAATTTTTTATTTATTTTATTTTGTACTGCAATTTATCGTGCGCTTTTTCTTTTTCATCATATCCAAAATTATAAAATATAGCCTATGGTTATAAAAAATTGAAAGAGGAAAGCAATGATTGCTTCCTTCAATTCTAATTGCTGAGCATTGTGACTTTACCTTCAACTTTCCTATCATTAACAATGGTTGCAATGATAATTACGCTTGAAAAAAAAAACAACAAACAAACCAAAAAAGTAACCTAAATTCACTTAGGAAAGTGCTTAATGTACGATATGTAACATTAAATGACTAGAATATCTTATGTAATGTTACTGTTTTCTACTTTTCCCTCTGAAGTGAATAATACTAAGGAGGTTTACTTTTTAAAAGCTATGTGCACTCCTTAATTTTTTTCTATCATGGCCATTTATTTATGATAGATTAGCAAAATTTTATGATAAGTTCTCCTAATGTTGTTAATTTTGAATCCTGTGTGCAATTTTAAAATATCTCGTTTGAATATCACCCTTCAAAGTTTGAGTTTCTTTTATTTTTATTATTTTTCGTAATTTTACATTTTAATTCCTCATCCACTCCAGAAATTAACAATAGGATTATTTAAAAAGTGATAGCATTGAAATTTGAGCGGTTTATAGAATATTATTGATCTAAGGAGCTTAAATGATTAATTTTAAATTTAAATGTGGGTAGTCTCCTTTTAATGGGGAAAATCGTAAAATTAAAATTTAATAAAAACAAAAAAATAAATAAAATAAAGTCACCAATATTGAAAAATGATGAAGAAACTTGTGAGATGGAAGAAAACTTAAACGATGTAGTCTATTGAAGATGTTGTTGATAGTAGAAATAAACTTAGTCTATTGAGGATGTAGATGAAGTCTTGTGAAGATAGTAGAAAACGATAATCTTGAAGGAAGTGTTGGTTTTGAAATACAGATGAAATTTTGAAGAGGGTGATCCCAATATTTGGGATAAAATTTATATAAAACGTTTTCGAGAATATTTCTCATCATCAGCAGGATAAAACATGTTTGAATGGTGAAAACAGTTGAAATAAGAATTTAACAATTGATATAAAGATGATGAAGCTAAGTTGGTTGTAATTGTTGGTTATGATTGTTGGCTATTGTTGTTTAAAAGTAGTGTCCATTTATTGTTTATCTCTATTGATGGCTTGGCTAAATTTTTGTTATTTGTAATGATATTTATTGTTTCTTTAATTAATCTTTTTTATAATTTTCTTCTTTTCCAATGATTTTTGTATTATTCCAATCTGGTGTGTGGTTTTCTTTGATACAATGATTTACTAAATAAAATAAATCAAAATAAATCTGGTGTAGGTTTATAGAATAATAAAAATTCTTTATTTAGCTACTTGTATTTCTGTTACTATTTAACAATTTTTTCGAAATGCTAAAATCCTAAAATACCTACAGGAAAAAAGCTTTTCATTCACAGAATTTTTATTTTAGGATCTATTCTTTTGTTCCGACTATTTCTAATAAGGTGAAGAGAATGGTTTTTGTGCGTCGAAATATTACTAGTAATGGAAATAAATAAAGTACAATTCTCATGGATCAATTTGGATGATTAAAAGAGTACTCATTGGACTACGCGTATTCAATTACTTCCCCACAATTTATACGAACCTATAGAAACACATACACTAACTACTCAATTAAAAGGGCAATAATTTGAATATATTCGATATAAAACAGCATGATCAAGTCCAGTTGGAGTCTTTCGGTGTTTTACCACATGCTGAGGTGAAATGCCACCATCAAAGCAGCTGAACAATTTTCAATGTGGAGTAGTCATAAGCTGCGACATAAGTGGCCAGAGTGTGCGAGCCATAGGAAAGTCGACTATGGGTGCTATTCTCACGAAGTGGAAACGTGAAGGAGTTGAAACACGACGTCATGCAGGTGGCCGAGCCCGCATATTGACGGCTCTGAAGTGGTTGGTCGACAGAACAGGGCCGTTCCAGCAGAACAACGGCGGCAGGATTTCCAGCGGGAACAACTGTCAGCACCATAACGATTCGTCGGGAGCTCCATGCCTTAGCGTACACCGATGGAGCCGCTCCCCACAACCTAGCATCACCCCTAACGCCCAGTGAAGAGCGACGTCTTGGTCGATGGACCGCTGAAAGAGCATCCTGCGGAGCGACGAATCACGCTTCACACTCTACTGATCGGATGGACGTACCTGAATGTGGCGTTTGCCAGGGGAGCGGTTGCTACCTGAGTGTGTCATCCCAACAGTGAAGTTTGCGGTAGTGGTGTGATTATGTGGTCGTGTTTCTCCTGGTTTGGACTTGGTCCACTGGTTGTGAACAAGGCATCCACACAGTATCTAGCGTTCTAGACAATTTCATGCTTCTTACGTTTTGACCGCAGTTCGGTGAAGGGTCATTTGTGTTCCTGCAGGACAATGCGCCGTGCTATAAGGCCCGTGCTGTCAGTGCCTGTTTTTGGAAGAATAATGTTCAGGAACTTCAGTGTTCCGCCCAGATCCCAGACCTCAACCCTCTTGAAAATCTTTGGGATGAATTGGAGCGTCGGATTCCTGCGCGCTCGATGCGACTGGAATCGCGCATCCAACTTGTGCAGGCTTTGAAGGAAGAGTGGGCAAGGATACCGGTTGCTTGCTATCAGTAACTGGTGGAGAGCATGCCACGGCGTGAGGAAATGTGCTTAAGGGCAAATGGTCACAGTATACGCTATTAGATACGCTTTCAATAAAACGTTTGTTCCGTACCACAGGTATCCACTTTCAAATGAGCAATCAATGTAGATGTTAATACATATTTGAAATATTTATAAGAAGTTAAATGTTTTAGTTGCCAAATATAAACATATTGGATTCCCTTTTTTGATTATGAAGTATACAGGGTGTCTTGCTTAAAGTAACCCAGTAGCTAACTTCTAAAATATAAATCTCACAGAGTACTTTCAATGGAAGAATTATTGTACTTTAATGTGAGGGTTTTTTTTTTTTGTATTCCATTTCCAAAAATCGACGGATGTAGAGGAGAAGGGCGAGACACAAGAATCCTGGAATACAATAAATAATAAGTAATCTTCTAT
>JAHWFO010077053.1:1041134-1054926 GCA_023313115.1 Rhysida immarginata | reverse complement strand
ACGCCATTTTTCTCGTTAACGGTTGAGTTTCAGACCCATGTTGATAGAACATTTGTTTCTTATTTGGTACGCATGCGAAGTTTGTGACAGGGTTTCAGACTCACCCAGTATATAGAGACAACATAGGGGGCTGGGGTGGGAAGTAGGTATTGGAGGGAACGAATGGGAAGCCTGGAAATTAATAGAAGACGTGATGTGATAGGACAATAAAGAGGTCTAATGATACGGGACAGCTGAAAAATGTTATAGTATTTCTGTCATTTTGATTATGTGTGTGTTATCCTAAGAGACTAGGAATGAGACAAACGATGTGGCATTTCCTTAACCCTGCCGCCTCAATTTCCAGCAGTGCTTCCTCCTTTACCCTCAAGATTAATCAGAACCTGACCTGGACTTCTCGCAACCTGATTTATCTCTTGCATTGCAAAGTGTGTCAGAAGCAGTATATTGGAGAATGTGGTAATATCATACGTACCAGATTCGCCAGACATAAGTTCGACATCCTTAGCAATTCCCCTGTTCACTCCTTAAAGGACGTCAGCCTCTATATTCTTCGCAATAACTCCCATAACAAAAAAGATAGAACGCAATTTGAGTCTTTTCAAATTTGAAAATTCAATTCCCTAATCCCTAATGGCATTAACCTTAGCAAAGGCACCATTCCTTCATTACCTTTTCCATATTCCCCTTCCAATCCAACTATTCCTAATTTGTCGCAGGCTTGTCTATTCCTAACTTGTCCAGACCCTTGTCTATTCCTTCTATAATTTTCCCTCTCCTCGCCTATCTCTCTTATCTGTTTTTTCCCCACATTTTTTATTTTCAGCTTTCTCAATTATTTCCTCTGTTTTAATGTTTTTTCTACGAGGGGATTCAATATATAAGCTACGAATCGTGATTGAAAAGAAATGAACGGAGATAATGACATACAAACAACATTTATTTTTCAACATAATCTCCATACAAATTTAAGTACTAGTCCCACCGTTTCACAAGTCCCTGGAAACCTGTGGCCTAAAATTCTTTTGGTTGCTGTTGGAACCACGCGAGCACTGCTCTTTCAACCCGCTTCATCGTCAGGAAAGCGTTCTCCCGAAAGATGATGTTTCAGAGGGCCAAACAAATGGAAATCGCTCGGGGCGAGGTCCGGGCTGAAAGGTGGATGTTGGAGAACCTCCCATTTGAATGTCCTCAGCGTCGCTGTGGTCTGATTGGCACTATGAGGACGGGCATTGTCATGCAGCAACAACATCCCTTTATTGAGGAGGTACATGTTCTATCGTGGTACATGTACTCAGGGGCGCCGGCATCTTGTACAGTCATGCGCGAACGATGGTTGTGCGTCACAATAAATCTAGATAGTGCTGCTATCTAGCGGTGACAGTTTCCCGCACTTAATTAAAATATGAAGGTCGCAACTTCGATTTGTAACTTACTTATTGAATTACCCTCGTATATTCTTTCATAATTTTTCTATTCTATGTTCATTTTTTGTCCAGCCCTGTATTCTTTAGGTATACGCGGGCCTGCTTGTCGGAGCCCCGTTAGGTAGTTTCATTTTATTCGGTGCCTTTACATGCGGACTTTGACTGTTTCATTCCTAGTCTCTTATTAGTATCTCTGTCATTTTGATTATGTATGTGTTATCCTATCACACTTTTTCCGCTGTCTCCTACCATTAGTCCTTTTTTTGTCCTATCCCACTACATCTTCTATTCATTTCCAGGCTTCCCATTCGTTTCCTGCAGTACCTATCCCCCCCCCCCCCCCCACGTTGTCTCTATATATAAGCACTCCTTTCATTACTTCAGGATAGGTCTTTAATATTCTCCTTGATTTAGAGAACTATTCATGCTTTAACAAAGGATAGCCTCTATTCAAAACGTCAGCTTTTTATTTATTATTTATTATTTTTTATTTATTTTATTTTTTATTACTTATTATTTATTTCCAAAAATCCGACGCCATTTTCGAATATGGAAATCAATTTTGAAATGTGTGCAATAGAAACCCCTATTTTAATGGTATTTTCAGACTGGACACAACATTTGAGAAATGTTTTATTCTTGGTGTTTTTTTCAGTTGATCCAACCGTTTAGGAGATAGAGGCAATGAATGTGTGGTGCCAACCTCATTACTTCAAATTCCACAGTTTCTCGCTCACTATATTCTCATAATTGATAATTGATTAATATTAAATTGTTGTTGCTTTTTTAAATCTCTAGATTTTTAAGTTTTCCAAGTTTTGTCAGATCCTTAGCGTCAAGTGGGCCGAATTGGTGTTTGTTATTAATATGTATTAATTATTAATCCATTCTTATAATCTGCTCAGTTTTATAATCTGCTGTCTTTTCTTCGAAAGTTAAAAAAGTGCGAAAGTGTCACAAAAGTATATTCTGTTTTGTCTTTTACAATTTGAAAAGCACGTTTCTTATAGTAAAGTTCAGTGCTTTCAGTGCCTTTTAACTACTGTATTTAAAATTTAAAAGGCGACACTTTCACAAGTCTAATTGTAGATAATACAAGTGGTGTAATGCCAAAACTATGTACAAATAATAGTATCAAACAAAATAAGGACAAACCACCACTCATTTGTGGAGTAATAGTTTCTGTCTTTATTTTGTTTTTTATATTCTATTTGGAGAAATGAATGGATGAAACAAAAGGGGCATAAGTCATTGTCTTCAAATCATTGACTCGTGACCTTTTTGATCTCATCGATTCAATTGTAATTCGTAGATATTTAATTATAATAGTTTTTGGCTAGCTAAATTCTGATAAAATGCGTGTTCATTACGCGATATAATAAACTGGTTAGATAAAATTTAAGCAATACTCCTTAGCAGTGTGTGGATCTTCTTCTTGTCTTGACATCGATTCACCAATGGAGGAGTGTTGTCGAAGTTAGTACCAACTGGTCTTGTTGATCCATTGCTTGATTACGTGGTGCCCACTGTGAAGTTCGGTGGAGGAGTTGTCATGGCATGGCGCTCATTTTCGTGGTTTGGAATGGGCCAACTTGTTCCAGTATCAGTAACTATGACTTCTGTAACTTGCCTTTAGAATTGTGAGCAATTATGTACTACTAACATTGTGGCAACAATTTGGGAATGAAACATTCCTGTGCCAACTTGACAGCGCTCCTTGTCACAAAGCATAGATGTCTTCAGAATTAGTTTGAGGAGATGGGAGTTAAAAAAATGGATAACCTGCACACAGTTCGGAAATATATATATATTACCTGTGGGCGAATTAGAGCAACGACTACGGGTTAGACCAAATCGCCCAAAATTTGTGAATGAACTCATAAACACTCTTCGGGAATAATGGATGAAAATTCTGAAGCTATCTGTTCAAATTTAATGGAATCTCTTCCTCGGAGGGTAGAGGCCATAATAAAAGCAAAGGAAGGTTCATCACCATATTAATTTTTGTAAAATCCTAGCTGAAGTGAAAACGTGCGACTGATTAATTTTTGATCATGATCTTGCCTGCAAACAGAATCAATTTGACCTTTTTCTTTCGTGGCAAATGGATATGGTGCCACTCTACTGATTGTTGCTTCGTTTAGGGCTGCAAGTGGTGATCTCATGTTTCATCGGGGGGTGATGATGTGGAATAAGAAATCATCCGTCCATAAGCTTTTGATCATATTGTTTATTTTATTTAATATTTCGTCTATCAATTTAAAATTTAGACCTTAGTTAAAATTACAATAAACGGCTTGTTAGTAAGTGTTTATAATCCTAACCGCATTCTTCGGATTCATCAGCGTTTGGAATTGCGTTATCAGTTTTCATTCGCCTTTAAAAGTTTTTGACTATTATAAAACTTGTTCATTAGGTAATCGTTGGAAAATAACATGGATTAACGGAAGGCTATTTACAATCTTCCGTTAAGAAAGAATTCTTAATTAGCTTTTTTAATCTATGAAGTTACATTTATTAGCTTATAATAGTCTGCATAAATAATAAAAATTGAAAAGAGTTGTGAATGAAGAGCACTCTAATCATAGTATAATCAAGTAATTGACATCAGTAAAAAATAATACCTATAGCGAATAATCACTCGAATAATCACTTTTTATTTTAAATTGAGATAGCAAATTCTTAGTAATCTTTGATACAAATTCTTTTATTATTATATATTTTTCTGATTTAATTAACTTCTATGTTGGTATAGGTTGTCTATCAATAAATTTAAGATTAAAAATTCCTCTTTCATTATTTTAAAGTTCATACTGATCTATCTTTGATTGATTTTACAATCTATATTTGACTTAAATGTGTATGAGAACACAGTACAATTGAAGGCTTCGATGCAATAAGGACCTAACCCACAAGAAGTTTTTGAGAAAAGTGGTTTTATATTGTTTAAAAATCTGTAAATCTGTTGGGTTGATGTTTTGCTTTACTGTGATTGCAGTTTACTTGTGCAATTGTTACTGAAACATATTGTAAATGGATTTCACAAGCAGTAATTATTACATTTAGTAAGAATTTCTTCCTGGGGGTTAGTTCCTTATTGCCCCGAGCCCTTCAATTGAAAGGAAAACGCTCAAAATTTTAATCCGTTATAAAGCATGGATTATATACTATACTGATATTATACAATATTTAAAAAAATATATTAATAATTTACATTGCTTGTATTATCATTTTTTTAAAATTTTCCAACCATGAAATTATTAAAAGATATAGACCGTCTAAACTTAATCTAATCTAGGATAGGGAGCTAAGTGGATGTATTTTAATAGTAATGTTATCGCCCCTCCTCTTGAGAAAAATATATTTGAACATCTGCAGCAAGGTTGATATGTGAAAGGTAACATAATGAAAGCCACGCCAAGACGTAGACGGGCAAGTGTTTGTTTGAGAGATCAACGTACGAACAAGTGCATTATTATACATTTAGGATAGAATTTACCATTCCTACGAAGAAGATCGTTCTATTGGTATTTAGGTAATAGCATTCTGAAAATTTTGCTAGGAAAGATAATTTACCAGAGACTGATAAAACGATTTAAAATTTGTTTATGGATTAAAAGATTAGGAAACATTTTACAGAAATTGCTTAAGTTAAAACCACAGCTATGCTACCGTAGCCAAATGTTTTTTACTTAAGCTACTGCCGTGTGATTCCTACTCTTTTAATCCGTATCTAAGCATTAAATCGTCTTAGCAGTCTCGTTAAATGCTTAGTCGTATTCCAGATGACAGAAATAAGAGACATTTATGTGATAATATTTGTATATTAGCGATGTCAAGTGATACACAAAATTTTAAATTACTTTTCATATTAGTGAAATTAACAGTTTATTATGTCAAGAAGAAACTTTTGTTTTCCCATTTCATCAGTTTTTTGGTGTCATTTTATGTTTTAAATTGATGTTCCTCTGAGCAATTTACGTTTTCCTTACATTTTTGAAAAATAAATCTCGTAAATTATCTAAGAATATTTGAGACATCAAGGTGATCTTGTAAATCACTGAAATATATAAACATTTATGATTCATTTTCGTAAAAGCAACAAACATAAAATGACCTGCAAAACATGTTCATAATGATTAACAACTATCTCCGTGAAACGTATAAATATCTCTGGGATTCCCATTATAAAACGAATTTTGAATCTGCTGAGATCTGCAGGGGTCAAATAATAGAAAAATTACTGAAAGTACTAGCAATAATTACAGTCAAAATAAGTCAAAATACGTCAAAAGGTAAGGGATAAGATTTTAACTAAAAGTGCATAAACCCAATCTTTTTTATCTAAATTTTGTTATGTAGAATATAACACAGTTTTATTAGAGATGAGAACACAGTAACTTTGTTTTAATCAGCTACAGCTCTGCAATTTAGACGTGTTTTCCTTTCTAGGACTTTTTATTGGACTATTCACGTAGATTAAAATCTGCTGAATCAAAATTTGAAACATATTTGGAAATTTAAATTTTTTGCTCATCATCTACCAATTTCAGAGGACCCAGGAAATTATGAGAATTTAAAAGAACTATTTTGAAAATAGTTTATTCATTTTTAGACACAAAATGCAATTTCAAATATAAGGATTACTTAACGAGTTTCGTCAATTTGACCGTAGACTATGAAACTTCCCTTCAAATTACTAAATTTAATACTTCTTTTTATCAATATGGATATCATTACATTTATGAGACTTCAGAAGGAAAGAGAGTGACTTGGCTCGCAATATTTACAGTATTTATTTTGAGCGGCCTAAAATAAAATTTTGTTCCTAGCTTTTTATTGCTTAAAAAGGTCATTTTGCCATAAAGAAATAAGTAGTTAGTGATAATCTTTTTAAGTTTAGTTTTGGGCTAAAGGAGGTGTAAGATAAATAGAGTCACACCAGTTTTTATAGGGAGGATCTGGAACCGAACTAGTGTTATCGACATCGAAGCAACCCTTCCCGTTTCAATAATGCAGAAAAAAAGGCTTGCCGACAATAATTTCCATACCGCTCCGTATACATGGTTTATACAGTTTGATACATGGTATAAATTAATGAAGGAGGAATATCATAAATTAAAATGAAGGGCGTGCTAATTGGCAAGAAGAATTTAAGATCCTCTTGCTTGTATGATGAAGTAAAAAAAATGCAGGAAATGAAGAGCTTAATCGACAGGAAAACAATTTTTTACTTAGTAAAAATTAACTGTAAATCTAATCATTTAAAAGATTATTCTATTTACTTGGAAATATTTACTTGTATTAATATTTGAGTGCGGATAAATGAGACGACTTGAAGCATTTAAAAAAACAATCCAAAAACCATCAAGGCATTAAAAGGCAACATTCATAACATCATTGCATCCATACCCATCGATATGTTGTTGCAAATATTTGTAGTCGAGTTGTTCTTGGCGCAGAATGGTTCAACGTTTACTGTAGATCACGATATAATGCATACAGCGCCAATATTTTATTGATATATTTTTCTTTGCTCAAGACATATACCAGAAAATATGGGTTGCAGGATTTTATCAAAAAGATCTTGTAAGTTATTGAATCAAATCTATAACTGGAGCGCAACTAATTTAATTCAGTGTTTCTTTAAGCATAATTTTTGGCAATTCGTGTCAGTAAATTAAATGACTGCATTGTACTGCACTTGTATTTATATTTCTATCCATTGTTTAATATCGCGCTTTTTAATTAATTTACAGGGTATACGAAATTAGACACGAAGACACAGGTTAACAAGTCTTTTATCGTTACTAAAATTAGTTATATGTTGAATGTGGCCTCCACCATTTACTGAAAGCAGGGTACATCCTTGTCTTCGTGTCTAATTTCGTATACGAATATTGCATAGAGCGCGATTCCATGCTGGTGGTGATCTTTTGAACTAATTTTTTTTTGATGGGTATGAACTTCCCATGCCCTCTTGTATAATATTACCAAGTATTATAGCTTTTGGTCCAGTAGTTTTTTTTATGGCCATGTCAAAATGGAACTTTAATTATAAAGACCCTGTATTTAAATTTGGAATTCAACAATTATTGTGAAGTAATACAGTGCTGAAGATAATTAGAGAAGGAAGTGACTTAAGCAAGGAAAATATAGGAAAGTAGCGGAAGCCCTGAGTTCAAAGAAATTGGCCCCCCTTTTTTAATCAAAAGATTGATTTTCTCGAACTTAGTGTGAAGAAAATGTACATCAATCACCATCGAATGACGTCAAATACCATATGTTGTTATTTGATAGCGTTAATGTTTTCTAAAAACCAGTGACTGCTACCCCCATAACTGCGACCTCGATGGACCAATCGAAACAGAACTAAAATAGTGAAGTACAGGGTGTTCCAAAATGTTTTAGACAACTTTTAATAATTATATAAAAAAAACAATTATAGATAGAGACAAATGGTTTTCAACAATTTGTTTATAAACTCAAAACGGTTTTTTGGTATATTAGTAAAGTTCAATATGGGCAACATTTGTTTCACGGACAACATCCAAATAATATTCAACCTTTGCTAATGTTCTGGCCAACATCGCCTCATCTACCAAACTAACTGCAGAAACAATGCGGGGCTTCAAATCCGCCACACTTTTGACTTTGTGCTGCAAACACTGTCCTTAAAAAAACCTCACAGGAAAAGATCTAGAGCTGTCAGGTCAGATGAGCGAGGTGGCCACAACAAACGCTAATCTCGCCCAGTCCACCGCGGAGGGAATTCAGCATTAAGTGCATCTCGGACTGTTAACGCCCAGGAAGGAGGGGCACCATCTTGTTGGAAGAAAACATTTCGTTGGTCGTCCTGAAGTTGTGGAAATGCGTATTGTTCAAGCAAGTCAAGGTAGTTGCTGGAGTTAACGGTTGGCTCGATGAAAAAAAAATGGGCCAATAACTCGATCATGTAAAAGCCCGCATCTTTGGGCTATCACGCTCGACTTCAAGAACTTCATGGGGATTTTGCGATCCCCAAATCCGCATATTATGACGATTGACCGTACAAAACATGTGAAAAGTCGCCTGATCTGAAAATACAACAGACTTCAAAAAATCTTCATCATTTTCAATTCGTCGTAACATTTCTTCAACATATGCTCGGCATGGTGGTTTATCACTTGGCTTCAAAGCTTGCACAAGTTGAACTTCATAGGCATAAAGTTTAAGACGTTGTTTAAAACACGGTGAACAGTTGTTCCAGGAATCTGGAGCTGTCTGACTGCTGATGTGATCGACTTACGAGGGCTACGTTGAAAATCCTGCCGAACACGATCCACAACCTCGTTGCTAGCACTTGGTCGACTTATTGATTTTTTTGGTTGAACACTTCCAGTGGTCATTAACTGTTCGGGTTGTCTCGAGTTGTTGGATCTTTCATACTGTATCCTAAAATTCCTTTGAATTTGTGTTCCAGATTCAGTCTTAATAAACCATGCCACACATTTCTACGTTAGTCGCCATTTTCCAGAAACTGTCACAGGAAGGAAGGTGTGGCGACACCTAGCGTTATAATGCTGCATCAAAAAAACTTTTTGAGTCGATGAACAATTTGTTGAAAACCATTTGTCTCTATCTGAAATAGTTTTTTTTATATATATAATGAACAGAAGTTGTCTAAAACATTTTGGAACACCCTGTAGAACTTGCCTATAATAAGCTACATACCCTAATTCAACCTTCTATGTCAAAAAATGTAGAAAATATGAAGGGGGCAGGTGAATAGATGGCTATGGTAAAATCAATAGTAGAAAACCATTCTTCCATGCTTAATAATGAGTGATACGTGGAAAACGCTTATCAAATGTGACACAGATAGAAGAATCATATGTATCCGTATACAAATTAAATTATGTGGCATCAGGAATGCATAAGTCACAGCTTCGTTTTCCGGGAGCATTTTTATTTTGCCATGGCTATAGGAAGACGTCATCTTCGGTTTACCGTAAATCTTCGGTTCGAACGATATCGCAACAGCTTGATCTAACGGAATCAAATGATAACATTACATAAAAGTTCGCTAATTTTATTTTTCTTACCGCTATTGCTTAATATTCTATTGCATCTTACATAATAAAACTATAATATTCCTTGGCAACATCTCTTGCCTCCCTAATTGTTTTGAACAGGTTAGCTGGTGACCGAGTCATAACATCTTATCTTCTAAATGTTTTTCATTAGTCTGAATACGACTTAAAAGCAGTTCAAACAGAAGATAATAAATTAACTGAAGAAAGTTCTTCAAACATATTACCGATTCAGATATTGCGGATAAGAGCAGTGCCAGCGATTGGCATGGTCCCTGGTTCAAGTCCAGGTCGCGGAAATTTTCCTTCCCTTTTCTATTTGTTATTAAAAGCAGTTGCTTATATAAAAATGACTTTTCAATAATGACCAAAATAAATAATACAAGTACTGTACATGTAAAATAAAATCTTGCAAATATTCCAAAAAGGAGCTTTAGCTTGACGAGAAGTAATTTTAAATTCGAGAATTAAAAGTTGAGCTATAGTTCCTACTAAATAGCAGAAATTCATTTAATTCCTTACAAATTTACGTCTACTTTATTGCTCAACGTAGTACAATTATTAATGTAACACAGTAAATGACTAACCATGCCTCGACAGCGATCGTCACATGCGCGTGCCCATGTCAATAATCCTTAAAATATAAACAGAAAGTAACATCCTATATCGATTGCTATATGATTTGAAGGGTCCACGAAAAAGCCTGGAAAGTTGATACATCCGAGCTAAGAACTTGATTATATTGTTGAAAACAGAATTTGAAAAAGTTAATCAGTTTTCAAGTTCTCGCGCAAACGGCGGACGGATAAATGTGCAGACATGTAGGCATTCTTATAAGTATCTTTTAGCTAAAGCTCTTAATAAACGAACTAGAAATAGAATTTTTAATGTTTAATTTACCTCGTATAGGGAGTGCAAGTGACGACGTCACAGCTGACGTCATTTGCGCGATGAATGGGCCGAGAGCCTAGGAAATGGGATCGCTGGTTCCAAACATTGGAACCACGCAATATACGTACTAGTAACGTTGAAACGGGCGGCCAGTAAAAATGACATCTCTTAAATTATTATGTTAATTTGTGCAATTGATACTATTATTAAGACATTTAATCCCATTATATAATTTATACATTCATATTAGAACGCTTTTTAATCACTTTTAATCACTTCATTTCAAAAGAATGCCATCGTTCGCGGATCTTTCTTTCTTTGGGAAAACGATAGATGTCTAAATCGCTGTTTTGGCTCCTTCTTGAGCAGTGAGGAACTAAACAATTTCACATCTTAAATGTGTTATAAACACTGGGCTTATACAAAGCGATTTTATTCCATCCCTACGTTGGAACCATGTTAAATCCCGAAGCGAGAAGACTTGTTTGGAACCAAATCGAGTCACGTGACTGCATAATTCCAAGGACTGACGTCACACTTGCACGCCCTATAGGTTTATACACCCCCTCCCCCTTTAATAAAAACCTTTTATGAAGATCTGAAAATATTAGTACATGTATAACGTATCTCAAAAATACTTGTCCAAATTGACAAATAACTTTTTATTTTTTATCTACAGTACGTTCTCTTCATTATATTTAAGAAAAGTAATCATGCCTGTATAAATCAAAGACATAGTTTTATATGCAGACAATAAAGTAAAAAAGCTCAAAATAACTTTAAAAATTACAAATTTTTGTTGTTTCAGTAATTGTTGTTACCTATATCATTATTTTGTATTCAAACGATAAATAATCAGAAATTGAATTTATTATGGTTTTAACTTAAGCACCCTCAATTGGCTGTTTGAAATCAAACTTCTAAAATCAAACGAGCAACTTAAGTAAACGGAATGAGAGAAAATTTTCATTTTTAAATATTGATAAGAAATTAAAAACTTCTTATCAGTTGATAAGAAATTGTTCTTTATTTTTTGAACTGAAAACACTAACCATTTAAGTTAGCTAGCTGATTCTTTTAACCAGTAGACGTTTACTGGATATTGTTGGTTCTTTTAGTATTAAACGTTTTATTCAAAACGGACCATAAATTAATAACATTAGTAAAGAAAAAATTTATATCTTTGAAGTTTCGAGTCGAAACATTTGAAAATGTAGGGCAGTCGCCTAATAAGAAAAGATTTCCATTTTTTGGTTGGTTCATTTTCAGATCACTTATGTATAAATATAAGCTTATTCTTATTGGGTTCACTTGGAAACAACTATTTATAAGCAAAATTTCATAAATCGCTAACGATAATCATTATGCTTTCTAGGAATTGCTTTTAATTATATCATAATTATAAATAAAATAGGCTGGCCTAAGTCTTCTGCGTAATTTATCGACTTCCTTTACCTTTTCAGGCGTGCACCTAATTATCTGTTAACGTCTATCCGTAACGACTGAATAGAATGATTACATTGCTAACTTATCTTATGCAAACAGATTCGATTTATCATCTGAATATAATTGAATGTGTAATTTTACGCTTAAGACTTTTTTTTTTCTCTAAAACGAGAACGTGATTAAGATAATTATAATTCAATTTTCATTGGGTCCAACAAGTTGTTCAAGTGTTGTGCGCGTGATCTTCATTACTTCGTTTTCTGTGTTTGACATTGATAAGGTCTTTCATAATATTCTATTTATATCATCAGGAAATTTAAACAGCATATAGACAACTTTATAACTTATCTTAGAGAAAATTTAATTGTGTTTGAAGATTTAATTATATTTTGAATAGGTGGCACCAAGACAAAATTTTCTTCCGTTTTTAAGTAGTGGAAGAATGGAGCTACTTATTAGTTTTACCATGTCCGTATGTCCGTCTGACCCCTTTATATGTTCTAAATTTTTTGACGTAGAAGTTTGAAATCGGAATGTGGTTTGCTAAGAGAATATTCCCTGCTTCATGATTTAGTTTGGTTTTGATTGACCCACTGTCGGGGTTGAATTTAGAGAAGTTCAACTCTCTATATGGTATAGAAGGTGTAAGAAAAATGTACGGCCAAATTTTCAGGAAATATTCCTCACATTTAGAGGAAGAAAACGATATATGGACTTGGGTCCGGAAACTCTTTATTTCCATGTTAGAACTCATTTTCTATAAATCTTCAGTAATTACTCATGGGAAACACACAGGAACAGAATGTACCAGGATACCACATGAAATTACAACAACATTCTAATTAGAGCGTAACCAAGGTATTTTGAACATTTCATGTAAGAAGGATTTTCATATGGTGTGCTAGTACGTTCTTTTCTTGTGAGTTTCCCATGAGTAATGTAATTAATGAAGAGTTGAAGAAAATGAGTTCTAACATAGAAATAAAATCTTGTAAACATTCCAAATAGGAGGTTTAGCTGAGAAACATAAATATCTATATTTTTAAGTTCCAAGGGTGATTCTTTCGACAGTTCATTGGAGAAAACTATTGCATCTATAAACTTCATTTTGGTCTTAAAAGAAAGATCTTTGTCTGTAGATTTGTCAAAGTTAGTTTTTGTGTCCATAATTACTATTAATTAGCGGTAATTTACAACTAAAAATTGCTTTAAGCGTATGCGTAGTGATATAAAAACTGTCTTTACGTACATCCGCAAAAATTGGCTTTACGCAGGCGTAGTAGAAAGCTGTTCCTTTAACTAGCATGAAAGCGTGCAGCCTTCTCTGCTTTTAAGCTGCTCTATTATTCTATTTGTTGCTCCGACGAAATTAAAGAGATGGTGTTTAATAATAAGATGGAGAGTAAGATTATAAAAATTAAAGGTGACGGGAACTGACTATTCCGGGCTGTTTTGTATTGTATTTTAGTTATTTACCGTCAAATTTTGAAGACCAAATTTATTATGAAGTTTGGACCAAATTATTCCGGTTTTGTCTGAGTTACAGGTGTAGCGATCACGTGATCTGTAGGACTATTAACATTTTCAAATGACAACTTATTGCATGTTATGTCATGCGATCGGAAATCAGGAGGAAGGAAAGAAGGTAGAACTGCATGTATTTTCTATTTTCTAAATAATAGAGAAAAACGTGATAATGTGCCCCTCCCTTTTTGTGTTTTAGTAATAAAAAAAATTATAAGCTATCCTAAACCCAGTATTCGGCAGTTGAAAAGGACGTTAATACCAAACAAACCAAACCAAACCAAACCAAACCAAACCAAACCCAGTATTCTAGCGCAAAGAGAGTGGTATTATGTTGGCATGAACTTCCATTTTTTGAAAAAGATAAATCCTCTAAAATTTTGAATAATCGTGTTTTTGTGGTCAGCCCAAACAGATCAGTTGAGGTCCTAT
>JAHWFO010077053.1:1028211-1040679 GCA_023313115.1 Rhysida immarginata | reverse complement strand
GCCTTCCTCAGCGAATACAAGAACTTGATCAGACCAGAGGAGTTCAAGATCAAGCCAAGCTGCCTTCCTCTGGTCTGATCAAGTTCTTGTATTCGCTGAGGAAGGCAGCTTGGCTGCCGAAATGCGCATACGTTGTAATAAACATCTGATGTGGAATAGTGGTTTCCTGTCGTTCTTGTTAATAAAATCAATATTCAATAAGCAAAACATTGACATTAGTAATTAAATATATTTACTATTATTTAACAATGAAATTTAGACGAGTTTTCTGTGAAAAAAATAAGTATAATATTATACCTGAAATAAAATGATGATTACAAACCATATATCTAATATGGCCCCGGGAGCCGAATTAAAGGAAAGCACTGGGTTTGAATTTTGGACAGATCCATCCAAAATATTTGGTGAAGTTAAATTGTGATGTGGGATATGGACCAATAGACCGTACCCTAAATGCTGATGAGTGCCTGCGACTGTTACAGAAATGTTGTGTTCCTGTCACTGTTGACTGAAAATGGCAGTTTCCCAAGTTTTTTCCAGCATATTACGGACGTAATGCCCGTCAGTGACTGGATGGGCAATTACTTGATCATTGGATTGGCCGGATGGGTCCTGTGGAGTGTCAACACGTTCCCCAGTTCACACATCGTTAGATTTTTACTTGTGGGGCCACTTGAAACAACTTGCGTATACTGTGAAAATAAAAAGCAAACGTCACCTTCAGCAATGCATCCTACACAGGTCTGTGACAGCCTTACCCTATCGTGCGCGTACATGTTAAATCGATTAAGCGCCTTGAGTTCTGTGTCCAGGCTGCAGGAATCACATCCTTTAGCTGCTGTTACCCAATTTTTGGTGGTTTTTTTTTGTTTGGAAGGTGTCTATGCTTCTGTTAGTAATTATGAACCAAAACAGGTAATTTTAATCAGATTGCAGGAATGAACTTCTTAGAGAAAAGTGGTTTTATATGATATGCCAAATAACCCTCTTTCTATTTAAGAAAATGAACTTTGACCCAAAATGGCGATTTTCGAAATAGCGGCCAAACTCCAAAACTGTCCCCAAAGGTAGAGCAGATATTCTATTTCCTACTAACTTGGCCACATTTTACACACTATTTCTGAAATACAGGTATGTCCAATGATTTTTGGCTCATTAGCAATCTCGTGATTTAATGCTATTTTATATCTGTTCATTGTAAATTAATAGATTCTTAAAATAGTCATAAGTTAAACCAGTATCTTTAGAGATTATAAACGTATAGCCCAACCTTATAATGTTTTGTTGAATATTTCATTTAAAATTTACTTTTAACTCGCAAAAGGCATCATATCGCAGGATGCATTAAAAGGATGAACTTGATTTATTCACACAAAAAAAGTCCTCTACAAAAAATGCCGTGTCTAGTAGGCAGAGATACCGTTCGGCGAACATTCCGTCGGGAAAATGTCCACTTATTGTCTTAGAAGTTATCTACATAAAACCGTATGCATCTATGCAACATCTACTCCTATTCATCTATCTAATGACATGTAGCGACACTCACAACTGTGTTCTAACTTCTGCCCGTTGTCATCCAATATAGAGCGCAGTTTGTAATTATTAAGCCATTATCTGTATTAAAAACAAAAATTAACACAAAAAATTCAGCAAATATAAGTATTAAGTAAATTATAACATGTAATAACTTTGAATATAATTTTTATTCTGTAAACATTATTTCTTAATGCGTAAGCGTCAAAAGTATAGCAAATGGCTAGTATTTTTTTTCCGAAATGGCATGAAGACGTTGCATACAACCAGGTAACTCATTCTGATCAGGATAAGATCGAAAAAAATATGGGTAGGATCTTGTGCTGTGAGGAAAAAACGTTAATTAAGAGCTTCTGAAGGCGTTGATGCCAACTATGTGCACATTAAATTGCGCCTTTGGAGAAATTTAGACCATCAAATATCTTCAAAACTACCTCCTTAATTGACCTAGGTAAAAGTCACGGTTGGCGTCTTCGTCGGATCTTGGAGTGAAAGGATTCCACTCACTAAGAAGAGAAAGTGGCTTAGAATATTCTTATTACAGTGATTTAAATTTTTCTGGACTCTCATAAAGCCGAAGTAGTTGTGGTTGAGACGTTGGTACAGAACTAAGGCAAAATGAGGTAATAATCGACTATTTAAAAATTAGCTCAAAATTAATATTAAATCCATGTGAAATCACGCCTTTGCAATACAATCACGCCACCTATCACAGAGGCCTGTCATCTACTGGCCGTAAGGCTGATGCATCAGTATATCAACAGCAATCGTACTGGTTTTACGTGAACATTATACTAGCAGCCAAACGCTATTATTTCCGACTTCTTAGACATCTAGAGTCGTTATCAATGGAGCGCGTCCCGCTGGAGTCTTAGAGATAGACGGGGATAGACGGGTGTGGAAGCGGCTTATGGCCCGAAAGCACAAGATAACAGTGCCCCAAATAAGTTCCGGGATGAACACCCATCTCCAGAACCCCTTAAAAATAAGTATAGGGGAGACCGTGAAAGTTGATACGGGGGCACGTTGATGTATCGTGGTTTACTTAACAATGCTCATGCGTAAATTTTTTGAATCAACACCACAATAGACGCGTGTGTTTTCAAACTGCGTGTGTACTCGTTTCTTTAATTACACCACAATAGACGAGAGAGCTTGTTGCTGTGTTTCACCAATGCGAAATAAATTTCCATGTAGCTGTTCCAGTCTCAATGCCGCCTTGTAAGTGAACGTGGATAATTTCTTCATAGTAATAGCCTGGCAGAGGGTGAAAACGTGAGTAAATTTAGCTAGTTTCATTTTATGTACTGGCCGTGTGTTTTTGTATAGAAGAAAACCGTAATGGGGGAAGTTGAGACATTTCTCATGGGATAGGTTGATACACTATATGCACATGCAACAAGTGGTAGTGAAAGCGATTAGTTTTGCTGAACGAAATAGAGGAAAAGTAAATTCACCCGATTCTTTTAATTAAATTTAACAACAGAAACATTATCCTAAACCTTTAATTCCAGATTGTTGAAGTGAAGCCTTTATGGGGCTCAAGTTACAATTTCTTTTGCTTCAAAATGTCATTTTTTCCATTACTTATATTTGGATGTTCATTATCTCAAAAAATTATTGAAATTTCTTAATAAACACTTGCTTGATATTACGGTATTAACTTATCTCAACATTCAGACATCTTCACATAGGCAAATAAAAATATTTTTTACTGACAATAGGCTTCAATCATGAAAATAACAATTGAACAATTAAAAAAAACAGAAAACAATAAGTTGTTATTTCAAACTATTTTGAAATTTTTAGTTTTTCAAAGAAACTAGAAAAATAAAAATGAAAAATATACTGCTCAAAACAATTAAAGGAACACTTGTAGAATCCCCTACAGAGGGCGTAAATAATACATGAAATTTCATCTTCTGCAACATGAAACCTACTATCTCCCTCATAGAAAATGGTTGAAGCCAACACATTTTGCTGCCAGATGTTCTGAGAAATTTGCATAGCAATATAACCCCCCGGAAAACAAAGTGGTTACATGCCAGTACACTCTTTGCTTGAATATAACGGTCGAACAGTAGAAGGTGCAGGCATTCCTGGAACGTTGTTGTTAATGCTCTGACATGCCACGAAGGCATCTTGAAGCAGTAGAAGCTGCGAGAGCCGTAACATTGCTCCAAACGGGTCAGTCATTTCGGACTGTGGCAAATGCCCTCAATGTGTCCTCTTCCGTCATTTTCCGACGGTGGACACGATTCCAGGCGATGGCCAGTACACACGAAGAGCTTAACAACCGCCAATCAAGATCGTTATGTGCGGACTTGTGCCCTGCGCCGAAGAACCTCAACGGCCAGAGACCTGAGAAATGACCTGCAGATGTCAAATGGGATAGCTGTTTCAGATCAAACAATCCGGAACAGATTACGTGAAGTTGGCTTGAGAGCCAGACGACCAAATCGAGTGCCTAGGCTAACCCGCCAACACATATAGACGCGACTAGAGTTTGCACATCAACATGTCACCTGGCAGCTTCGCCACTGGCGTTCTGTTCTCTTCACAGGCGAGTCAAGATTCCGCCTGACCCGCTGTGATGGCCGTCTACGTGTCTGGAGACGACGTGGTGAGCAAAACACCGACGCAACAGTTTGTGAGACTGACCGAATGGGATGTTGTTCCATTATGGTTTGGGCTGGCATCTCAATAGACCATCGAACGGATCTTGTGGTCGTCCGAGGGCGAATGACCACTGACGTTTACATTCGTGACATTCTGGAAGAACATGTAATTGTTGCTGCACATGGCATGGGGCCTGGATTCGTTCTGATGCAGGATAATGCTCGTCCATACACGGCAGCTGTCACTCAAGACTTCCTACGGATGCATGGCATTCAGACCATGAGGTGGCCTGCAATGAGTCCAGACCTACCCCTTGAACATCTTTGGCACATGCTTGACAGGCGAATTCGACACCGCCCTTCAGCTCCAGAAACACTGCAACAGCTCATCCAGGCACTTACTGAGGAATGGGACCGGCTTCCCCAAGATCACATCCGTCGACTGATACGGAGCATGCCTCGAAGGTGCATGGAGGTTACTGCAGCCCATGGTAGGCATACGCATTACTGAGTGGTGCAAAAACTGATCCCTGGAAGAAACAGGGCATTCTCCTCACAACGTCCAAAGGACATTTCACTTTGTTAGGCAGGGGCCCTGCAGTTTCCTGTTTTTTCTTTATGTTTCTTCACCAGTTGTTTCAATAATGCATTCTATTGTTAAATAAACCGTCTTTTAATGATCACATACAGCGATTTTGTCCATATTATTCGTAGTTGCTTCTGCACGCTGCTTAATAGAAGTGTTCCTTTAAATGTTTTGAGCAGTGTATATCAATTATCTCTGGTCTCCCCTAACTAAAATCATCAAACAGGAATTGTGTGCAGCAAAGCAGCTATTCCAAAATATCAGTGACCCAACTAATGCTTTGAAGGGAAGACAGTGGCGCAGAGAGCACAGGGATTAGAACAGCAATGGGGGCAATGTCATCTGGTCTGACAAATCTGCGTTCACATTATAATAGACCACCCAAAGAGACTTTCATGTTGACTGCCTCCTTCCTACTTGTCAATAATGAACAGGACTCTGACGATATGGTAACCAATAACTTTGTATAGTCCTGCGTGGGATGATCTCATCACAGCTGTATCTCATCATTCTAGGCGATTATCTCTATCCTATGCTTCAGACTGAATTTATAGGCGAACGACCTTATTCCAAGACTACTGCACCTCTGGTCATCCTGATAAAAGTGCCTAAGCATGGAATGATGAGCAGTGTTGGGTTTTTGTATGCAGATACAATTTCTGAAATGGAAGGTTTTGTATGCAGACCCCATTCTGCACGAGGAGTGGATTTTCTTATTTTTGTCCATACCACGTTGCATACTAATATCGATTTTTTATCACTTCACAGGCATTCATATTATTTTGTCCACCCTCTGTATATCCTTGATGTTTATCTTGATAAATTCAGGAGAATATGGGAGCGTATCGGAGGAACGCTTCCACCGGGATACGTATACAGTACATTGGAATTTGAACGCTGGTTTCAAAACATTTTTAATGTGACAGATGACTGAGAAATTAGATTTCGGGCCTCATTCGTTTATTATTATTCGAAGGGGGAGGCCGTGGCCTGGTGGACTTTCACTGAACACAACTTCTGTGAAGTTAAGCTACATGAGGCACGGCTAGTCACTGGAGGGCGACTATTAGTGATAGCCAATCTTCACCCCTCCGGCTGCTGCGACCATCATACAGCAGTCGTGAATCCAGGTCCATCCAGGGATCCACCCCTTAAGCCTCTGGCCATACAGGCCCTGGAAGGACGTATTGGATCCCAATTCGTAAATAAATAAATAAATAAATAAATAAATAAATAAATAAATAAATATTACTCATTTACTTCGTATAAATGTTTTCTGATCACTTTTGCATAACTTAAATATAAATACAAGTTCATTTTGAATCATAGCTTTTTCCGCGGCTATTTCCGAAAGAAAAGATGCATATTCGCCCGTTTTATCATTGAAAATAGGTGAATTTTTAAAATATCCCTGTCAGTTAAAAAAGGTAGTTTTGAGGAGCCGTGTTTTGTAGTGATTTTCTATAGATAAGCAATTAGAAAATATTTATTTTTACAAATGTTACGCTTTATCTGTCTTAGATGAATTATGATATTTAATTAATAATCATATTAATTCGAGAATGTTCCTTTTAAACAGTATGGCATTAATTTAGCTCAATTTAAAGGGCTGTGAGATTTAAAACTCGAGAACATATTGATGAATAACAACATTCTCAAAATAGATCCTAAAATTAAAATTGAAATATGTGCTAATAGCGCTATTTTTCAAGCGTTAAAACTATTCATTTCCCTCATTGCGTTTGAAGCATAAGAATATATGAGAAAGTGTTGATGACCGTTGACATACGTAATGATTTCTGCGTAATAGAGGAAAGTGAGCCTCAATTTCTGCTGTGTAGGATGCTGCGCCATAGCAGTGGCAGGTTGAGGTAGTATTTAATCAACTGCTTACTAGGGGACCAGCTCCTATTACTCAATCTGTTGTTTTTCAATGGCGACATATTATTTTTTCTGAATGTCGGAACTTTTTATGCTCCCCAGTTTCACTTGTCTTGTGCCAGAATTTTGAAGTGAAGTGATTTAATTGATTTTCCTATTTTATCCTAATTGATTTGCCAGGGTATATTTGTGCTAATTGATGAGCTTGAAAAAATGTTTTACTGACATTTTGATATCAACTGTATCTAACTGACATTTGAAGCATTCATATGTCATATTCTTATCACACAGAGTACAGGATTTATGTTGGGGGGAGGGATTCAGATATATATATATATATATCGGAAAATTATATGGAAAAGTGCACCAAATACCAGCTCTATCTTTGCTGAAGAAAAACTATATAAATATTCCAAAGTTCATCTTAATCATATTTTCAGCTAAAATCAAGTATTTTTGTATGGGTTTGCTTGATTTAATAGCACATAAGATGAAATTAACTAGTCAGAAAAAATAAAAAACGGTTACACAAAAAGGACAAAAAAAAAACAAAAAACAAAAAAACAAAACAAACAAAACGTTAAGCTTACGTTAATGAAAATTTTCATTCTTATAGATTATGAATACAACGAACGTCTAATAATAATAATGAGTCAAGAAGAATATAATAAAGATGATTTGTTATTTAATGAATATTGCTTAAAAATTAATTTGCGGAATAACGCAATTTTAGTACATGCAAAAATTTAAACAAAAAACAAAATTTAACTGCGCCGCCCGGGAATCGAACCCGGGTCACAAGAATGGGAATCTTGCATGATACCACTACACCAGCGGCGCCGCTGGCTTCATTTTGTCTTTTCTAAGAAGAACTACTTTATAAAATTAAAAATTCTTTATCTTTTGACTGTAAAATTTGGCTTGATGTTAAATGTCCGTACATTTCATCCATTCCTTGTTCTTTCATCTGTATATTTCATATTTTCCACCCGCGCTCGAATTCTCACAAAAAAAAAAAAAAAAAATAGTTGCCATGACTTAGCCCCAACCCTCGTAGAATCTACTTAAAGTAAAATATAAATTTCTAATAAACATACGTCAAAAAGTCAACGGTTGGAAATACTCCAACTTCATCTTGCTTCATATCTCAATATTGTGTCTCTTATATTTATTTATCTTATACAGTCTGCAGGCAAATTTTTAAAGATCTCTTTGGTAATAGTGCATTCACCTTGCTTTGGAGGAATTTAATATACTGGAAATTATTAAATTCGAACTATATCCAAGCATGCCATGATAATTTAACACAGTTTCGCATTTATTCTTTCTAGATTTGATGCATTTTCCATTTTATAATCTTGAATAGTATATCAAATATACATACTTGTACTTAAGGTGTACGGACACTTAATCACCCGACAGTTCACCACCCGACGGTTAAACACCGACATTTAATCACGTCGACATTTAATCACTTGCCATTTAATCACCGGACATATAATCGCGTGATTGTTTAATCACCAGGGCATTGTGATCAAAAAATGCAAAATGATGAATGTGATGTGATGAAAAGAAGTCTTATTATGTGATGAGTATGTAATGTATAACTTATGTATAAAATGATAGAACTTGAAAAATTCATCAAAAACGTGAATCAAATCAGAAATTGATTCTCCCATCTTGTCTTTCATCGTAGCAACAGCTTGCCGTGCTAAACTTTATGCTTTGTTGCCATCATGATTGTGTTCAGGATTGTAATCACCTACGATTTCATCGTTCTTTGTTGTTATACGGGTCTTACATATATATTTCTGGTAAAGTTTGCAACTCCACTGAACGTTCCCGTTGACGTATTCTCGATGTTTCACAAATTCATATTGCTTGTGTAATACACACAGTTTGTCTTTCGAAGTTTTTCCAAACGTTACAATCCTCTCACTCATTATAACTGTTTAAATGCGGTCATACATTATCAGCTTGTCCGTTTAAATGAAACTGACAACGTGTAAATCTGCGTCACGTGATTAACTTTTAATTGGCTAAAAAGTCGCGTCAAAATACAGTCTGTACAATAAAATAAAAAACTGGCGTAGTACCAGAATGTGCCAATCAAAAATCACGTATTTTTTGGTGGTTAAACGTCGGTGATTAAACAATCACGTGATTATGTGTCCGGTGATTAAATGGCAAGTGATTAAATGTCGACGTGATTAAATGTCGGTGTTTAACCGTCGGGTGATTAAGTGTTACCAAACCGTACTTAAGTTTTATATAAAAACCTATTCTACTATCAACAACATTGGTTTCCTTTTTAATATCGATATAATATTTCGCAATCCATGCAAGTAGACACAACTTTACTTAATCTCGGTTTAGACGTCATTTCCACGCCTTCGGATCAGATATCAGCATAGTCGTAGTGGAATGCGTTATTGCTTTTTATGTTTCAGATTCGAATAAATGATTTTTACCAAAACAAGCATTCATGTTGCAGACAAATATATCTACACTTCTCCTTAAGGAAAAATGCTGTATTATGACTCCCTCAATAATAATCCCTCTAATTCGCATATGAAGATTCAGCGAATAATATTACAAATAGCGGATAGTTAAAACATTACAGAAGAATATAGAGATTCATTCTTTAATTAATTGTATATGATCTGTGTATGAGTTTATGAATAGTGATTTTAAAATAAAGGATAAAATAAAAGCTTCAAGATCTGCTTTCAGGATAATTGAAAGAACTGTAAATAATTCAAGAAATAAAATTTGTTTTTGTATTATAATAAATATTTGATAAATTCTGTTGTCAAAAAAAATTGCAATGTTTCATAAAAATTCAAATAAAAATTTCCAAGACGTTGGTTTTAATTTTAAAAATTGTAAAGTGTTGATTTAAATTCATCCACAAATATCGACATTTCTGAGATACACAGTAATATAAAGTGCACAAGGATAACTTTCCTGCGCATGTGGTATTCTGATACTGCAATTTTAAAATAAATAAATTTTTACTCGTTTTTTTTAAATATACACTGCCATGCCAAATGTATCCGGACACCCGCTCTACGTGCCCTCTATAGAAAAGCTGTCGTCCCTAACGCGTTGTTGCAACACGACGAGGAAGGCTGTCCACAAGTTGTTTATATTCCGCTGGTGCCATTCGGTCGTCAAACGTTCTAGCAACTGATGACGATTCGTGGCCGAGGGCATTCGGTGACGAGGCTCCAGCACATCCCACAAGTCACCCCACAACCCATCGATTGGGTTCAAGTCTGGACTCTGTACAGGGCAGGGCAATAACCGGATGCCTGTGTTGAATGAGCGGCGTGACATTGGACATTGTCCTACTGGAAGAAGCAGTCCGATTAAGTGCCATAGATCTTCACCATCGCTCCAGGAAAGCTCGTTTCCAACATCTCTTGGCACCGTGGGGCATTCAGTCGCATGTCGGCACCGGTGATAAGTCCTACGCCTGATGTACAGATCGTGGCCCACACAATGAACTTACCGCCAGAGTCCTTCACTGTGGGTACGAGGCACTCTGGATCGTATGTCTCGTTTGCCCGTGTCTAGACCCACACGCGGCCGTCGGATCGCTCCACATGACCTTTGCCCAATCATCACTAGTCACTGACGGCACTGCGTACACCATCGTAGACGACGAACAGCATTCACCCTTGACGCAAATGGCTTCCTCTTTCCGGCCCTCCCGCAGAAGCCAATCTCTTGGAGGGCACGTTGCCCTGTACGTACTGATGGGCCACGGGTTGCAGCTGGTGAGTAGGCGTCTGGTTCCCCTAGAAAGACAGCAACGTCCCCGCAGGGTGTCTTTGCGATGCCTCACCACCACCCGAGAGAGAGCACGTTTGTCTCTTGGCGACAGAAGTAGAGGTCGCCCGAAACGTTTTGCTGTCGTTGTTGCACTTGTCTGTTTATATTTGTGCACAAGATCATGCACAATGGAGCGAGAATGTCCAGTCAAAGCGTTGACTTCGCGAAGTGACTTCCCGCTAATGCGGCACCCCACAATTCTTCTTTTCTCAAAGGCGGATAATTCTCGGACCTTTGGTATGCTGAATGGTGTTGTCACTGCTGTACCAACTGATGAGTCGTGTCTTTAATATGCATACTGTCAATTGCATCCTACAGGGTGAAACCACGCGAACATCACGAACACTGGGGTGTCCGGATAATTTTGGCAGGGCAGTGTATATATCCAAATAATACATTTTGAGATTTGTATTCCTATATATTGGAAGTATGCAAACATTGTTTAATTAATGTTTTTTCTGCTGTATGTCGCAAGCAAATTTCCTCAGGGAATGCTTCAAATTATACATGGTAAATTGAGTATCAACGCAATCATTGCATTAAGTAATTTCGCGTTGATATTTGACATTATCTTCTGTAAAAAAATTATTTAACGAATGAATTTTTAATGGACTTAAAGAATGCCCTTTCCTCATTCAATCAAGCATAGAAATCATCACACGCAATGATTGCTGTCAAAATTTTATCTGTTGTTGATGTTTTTATCAACGTTGAGGAAATTGTCGCATTGGTACAAAAGACCTTTATGCTATTAACCTAGAAAGCTGGATTACAAACGCTTGCTTCATTGACGTCAAAAAATTTTCATTCTCGGAATTAAAAACGAATTAAAAAAAATTTTGTTGACAAACAAATCTTGAGGAATGCGTAAGAGGATAATTTAGCACGTGGTTAATTGAGTTCATCTGACCTTTGTGTTTCGTTGATAAAATTAAATTTCAAAAAGCTTTACTGTTTTGTATGAAGAACCGGATATAGTCATACTCGGTGAAACACAAAGGCAAGGAAGAGCTGATCTTCTTCCTCATTTAAAAGCGATTAGAAGATTCAATTTCAACTTCGTCTTTATACATTTGGACATATGTTGATATAAAATCAAGAATTTCGAGACATAAACAAAATATTTGATTTACGGAGATGAGTCAAATGAAAACGTTACAACTGCGATAAAAATTTGTAATATTGCTCGATTGGCTATTATATGACAATAGGGTTTTTTCTCATTTGAAGATCGATCGACAGGAATGTAGAAATAACATACGAGGTGTGTCTAAAAAGTTCGGTGAATGGTGTCATATCTATACGGCAACTTGGCGCATGTGCTTGCGCATGCGCATGGTTCTTCAGAGACTCGAGGAGAATCGATACACAGCATGCAGTCCATGTGACTGGCAGTGTAAACAGACTGCGACCAGTTGAACGTAATCTGTGTGAGAGGAAGTGTCACAGAGCAATGGAGCAACGTGTAAACATCAAGTTCTGCTACAAATTGAGGAAGACTGCAACGGAGACACATGGAATGTTGGTGCCGGTGTACGGGAGGGAAGTCGAGACCAAAAAAAAAAGCCGTCTGCAAAAATCCAAGGTGAAAACAATGTTGATCGCCTTCTTCGACAACAACGGCATCATCCACAAGGAATTTGTTCTTGCAGGTCAAACCATTAATGCTGCATTTTCCAGTCCTGTGCAACTCTGGCCGGACCCGTATATCTGCACCAACATTCCATGTGCATCCGTTGCAGTCTTCCCCAATTTGTAGCTGAACTTGATGTTTACACGTTGCTCCATTGCGCTGTGACACTTCCTCTCACACTGACTACGTTCAACTGGTCGCAGTCTGTTTACAGTGCCAGTCACATGCATTGCATGCTGTGTATCGGTTCTCCCCAAGTCTCTGAAGAACCACGCGCATGCGCAAGCACATGCGCCAAGTTGCTGTTCAGATATGACACCATTCACCAAACATGTTAAGCTTAGTTTCCATACATGCGTTTTTAACTGCGTCTCTGCGTC
>JAHWFO010077053.1:1004472-1018644 GCA_023313115.1 Rhysida immarginata | reverse complement strand
GCAAATTTGCAATATCAGCACCATATCTAATCCAGTTTTCAGCAAGGTACTAGTCGTCCATAGACAGCGAACATTAGCTGACATGCTTTGAAAGCTCTCCTAGAGATTCCTTGATCCTTGATCAGTGCAATCGCCAGAAATCTTTCCAATTGAGAATCTGTGGGATGCGACTGGACTTCGGATTTATGCTCTCCAAAGACCTCGAAATGAAAACGAGGCTTTGGACCTGACAGTTTTAGGCAAATGAGCTATTGCGTCACAGCGCTGCCGCTAGAGGGCTAGATAGCTATAAAAAGGGAATGCAGGTGAGGTGAACCATCAGTTGCACTGTGTTTTTTGCGACGATATGGGCAAAAAACGTGATTTAACTGAGTTTGAACGCGGGATGATCGTCGGCGCGCGCAGTGTCGGAACCAGTATCAGCAAAACAGCTGAACTTGTGGCGTGTTCAAGAGCAGCAGTTATTAATGTTTACAAAGAGTGGACTACCAAGCAAAAAACCGGCTCTCAACGTCAAGCGTGTGGTCGTCACAGGCTGCTCAATGCTCGAGCTGAAAGGAGATTGGCCAGAATTGTGACAGAAGAGCAACAGTGCGTCAAATAGCAGCAAACGAACTGTTCATCGCTCAATATACCGTTTAGGCTATGGAAGCCGACGACCAGTTCGAAAGCCTCTACTGTCAGCCTTGAACAAGAGCAGACGTCTCCAGTTCGCCAAGGAGCACAAGGATTGGACAGTATATGACTGGAAAAGGGTCATGTGGTCCGATGAGTCACGATTTCAAATGCATCTTGCAGATGGCAGGGTTAGAATATGGAGAAAACAACACGAAAGCATGGACCCCACCTGCATCGCCACAACACTTCAAGCTGGTGGCGGCAGTATTATGGTTTGGGGGATGTTTTCTTGGCATTGTTTGGGTCCTTTGATTCCTCTGCACGGACGTGTGCGTGCCCAAGATTATTTAAGTATTGTCGCAGATCAAGTACATCCCGTTATGTTAATAGTGTACTCTGACGGGGTTGGATACTTCCAGCAGGACAATGCTGCTTGTCATAAGGCTGGCATTGCCCTCAGATGGTTCGAAGAACATGCCGGAGAGTTTACCTTGGCCTGCACAATCGCCAGATCTCAATCCCATTGAGAATTTGTGGGATGAGATCGAACAGGCCATCAGGCAGCGGGATCCAGCACCATCAAATCTGCAGGAATTGGAAGGTGCAGTTCTTCAGAGCTGGTCTCAAATTCCTCCTACAACCTACAAACATCTCATAGAATCCATGCCCCGAAGAATGCAAGCAGTAATAAGAGCGAAAGGTGGTCCAACACTGTATTAAGAGGGTGGTCATAATAATTTGGCCATAATAATTTGGTCATATATATAAGTATCTACGTGAGCCACGTATTGTTGCATTTGAAGCTTTTTCTTTTCATAATGTTGAATTTCAAAATGGAATGGCGTGTTTTTCGCAACTAAGCTTAATTGTATTAATCATGAATAAACGCAGAAAGTTTTCTATGCATAAAATCTAGAAGCACTTAGATAGCATAAGCTTATATTATCTTTCTTTTTACTCCTGACATTCAACTAAAAACATTTTATAAAAAGTTTCCAATAATTTTTCCACTGACATATTTATGGCAATATGTAATATCTAATCTGATTGACAGTAAAACTTTTAATTTACGACTTTGAGCCGCTTCTGCGTGATCACAAAGTAAAATTGACGGCAAAAAATTTGATGTAAGAAAGAAAAAAAAATATTTTCAAATAATTATCTAAGATTCTAGTAATAATTCCTAAAATAGTATTTTAGTCTTAGTTTCCAATAAATTGATAACATATTTGAAAGTCCACCATAATGCGCGTATGCTTATTTTTCATTACGAATATGTTAAACCATTGTTATAAATGACCGATTTTCTTTTTAAATCCTTGATTTTTATTATAATTTTTATTATAATTTATAAATAATAAATCCAATTTTTTGATAAGATTCAATATATACAAATTAAATCAAATTGCATTTTAAATACACTGACTTTAAGTGACAAATGTTGAAGACCCTCTTCCACAATAAATTTACTGTTAGCCGTTTACTTTGAAAAGCATAGAATTTCTTAAGGTTTTTGAGAAATAAACTTGCACCAAAACTCTATAGAACAGTTTACTTTTAATATTTGTAGTAAATTGCTATTACTCCCATCCAATGAGACTTGAGCGCAGGTTCTACTAATCGAAGAAATTTTTTCCACAGCAGAAAAAACTCGCTTGCTAAAACAACGATAACAAAATGAATACCTAGGTACACAGGAATTTTGTAAACTTAGTTGCTTAAATCGCAATACTACATTGATTTTTTTTTGTAACATACAATATATAAATGTAATTTATGTTATTTGCTCTATGAATTTTTCTTATAATACCATTTCAAATATTTTATTTATTTATTAATGTTAGTATACTGCACTGTATAATACGTAAATAACCAAAAACGGGATATATTTCAATACCATAATAAGAATTAACCAAGATTTTAGAATAAAACATAAAAGAAACCTCTCCAATAGCGTGTTACGGTGGGTTGAAGCAGTTAACAATGAAAGATTTTGACCTTGCACGACTCTTCGCTTTAAAGCATGTACAGTGTAGAATACTCACGCAAATAGCCGACAAAGTTAAGCATAAAATGGAGGAAAAATTGAACACGTTTACATTCTCTAATAATTGGAAAATTCAAAGAGCAGGATTTCATCGTTCATCATTAATATTATTAAGAGGAACAAACAGTTTCCACTCAGGAAAGCGGTCGTATTGAAAACCAAAGTGAAACTCAGCCTAGACGTAACACAGCCAACTCGAAGAGAGTTCGAGCTATGGCGTCTTTAGAAACCCCACCTATACAGCACCACAAGGCCAAGAAGCTAAAAACGTTTCAAAAAAGTATCGGACACATCATTTGAGAAAACTAGAAACTGCAGTGCCGGCATAAGGCTTGTGGTCATCGTCTAACGGCACATCCGCGAACGCTTCATTAACGCCAGAAAACTTTACGAACGGTACCTTGCACGTGATAGATCGGTAGTCACCCAAAATGAAGGTTGGATATACATCGATGACACCCATTATTCGCGAGCTCTTTATTATCGTCACAAAAATGGCAAAGGAAGGGCTACTTTTATCAACCAATGCAAGGAGAATTTTTTACAAAGGGTTCATGGTTGCAATTGCATATTATGCTCGTGGTAAGCCAGGTGCATAATGTTGGCTAGTAACGTTATAGTCAATTCGGCCTACATCCAGCGTAAGGTAATGGACCCAATTGACCAACAAGAAATTCCCGTCTCTACGATATTAACGCTCATCCAAATCGCATACACATGGATAGAGCGTCAAACTACACTTCACGTTCTGTAATAATAAATTGTCATCAGAAGTACTGTATTTAAAAAGGATATTTTAATCTTCACTTGAAGAGAAAATATTTTAAACCAGACATGGACTTTGTAGACGCCCTATAAATCACGTAGAAATCGTTGACGTTTATTCAGCACAGTAAAATCTATCACAGGATTTAATTACTTATCTTGATTCTTTCCGTCTGTTTTGAATTCTCGTGACATCAGAATATTAAGATGCCTTTTTTATTTTTATATTCAATTTCTTAATATTTACGGCAATTTTTAAGCATTACCTCTTCAATTACGCAACATGATGTTTTAAATGTAATCAAATGATGTCTTATTTAAAGTTCTAATAATGAAAGATAATTTATTTAAGAATGATACGTTTATTACGTAATCATAGATAGAGCTACATTACAATCTGAAACTTTCATTCTCTGGCATCATATATTTGTAACTGAATAAACCATAAATTGCTTTAAATTAATATTATCTCATGAATTGAAATCAGAGTGGATGCTTTTTTTTTTCACTGACTTCCCTGTCAAGGAATATATCTCTATCCTATCATCGCATATATCGATGTATGAATAAACAAGGTATACAGGGTGATTCAAAATTCAATGTACAAACTTTTAGGGGAGGTAGTATGGATTATTCTAAGCAAAAAAGTTCATATGAACATGGGTCCGAATTTGAATGATAACTGAGATATGAACAGAAATAAAAATGCCGCCACCAAAATCAACAAGTTAATAACTCAGGTTTTTTAACACCTAGGATAATGAAATTTGGAAGAATAATAGAGTCCAGAAAAACGTACATACCGTTAAAATTTGAACGAATTCCAATGAGTAGTTTCCGAGTTACGCATTCAAAATCGTAACACGTGCTCACATGTGTGTACTAACTACCACGCTATTAACTTGTTGATTTTGGTGGTGGCATTTTTATTTCTGTTCATATCTCAGTTATCATTCAAATTTGGACCCGTTCATATTAACTTTTTTGCTTAGAATATCCCATACTAACTCCCCTAAAAGTTTTGAATCACCCTGTATATTCATTCTACTATCATCTAAATGATTGAGACTGAAATTGATTAAAGATCTAAATTCATTAATATCATTTATTCATTTCATTCATAGTTTTTTACCTTCGTTGAGACAATAAAAAATTCCAATAAAAATGAAACAATAAAATAATTCTTCTTTAAAGTTATAAAGTTTAGAATATTAAAAAGTGAGTTTAAAATATTAATTAAAATTTTTTCGCCTTATTCATTTTTTAAGCACTGTTCGTATTATGGAAAATCAATTATAGATACTTTTGATGCGACTGTTTTTTATCAATAGTCAAATGAATGTTATTTACATTTATTTATATTTTCAAAATATAATTTATCATTGATTAAAATCTTTCTGAATTGATTTAGTGTTGTGAAAGCTATAAAAATCTTGACAAAAATTTGGAGAGAGATTTTGCAGAGATATGCAAATTATTAAATTCAAACAAAGAATTTAACACATGCTTTTTCTAACGAATTTAAATTTTATAATTATTTGTCTTAGAACAGAATTTTATACCCACAAAATTTACATCAATTTTTAATATTTGTTATGAAATCCAAGGCCTCTTTCTTCGTGATAGAAATGCTGATTTTTTATAAGTTTTTCAAGAATCTGAATAGCAATAACACAATGTTCTAAATAAAACAGAAAGTATTTATTATAGAACTAAGAAAATTAAAGAATCCCTTGAAAACCAAAAATTAATCATATTTTACCATAAATACACAAATAAACAGACGTTAACAGACAAGGCTTTAATGAGCAATGTTAGAACCTTTGAAATTTTATAAAACTAAATTTACTTTCAAAATTTTTTTGAAGTGTGGACACTTAACACAAAATTATCAGCATTTTATAGCAAACCAGTTTTACAATTTTACTTTTGTAACCAGCAAGATATGAAAAATTATTTAATATTAAAAAGAATATGCCAAATCTAATAATTTGTACTCCTCTGTAAACAAGGATAAATATCAAATTTTGACTAAATGGTTTTAAGAGTTTTCTCACAAGAAAGAGACAGACATGTTCAGCTGCTAGAAGCTGTCGCATTTAACAAATTGCTATTGATATGCATATATTGATATCACACGATAATGGCTTTAATTCTGGAAAATCAAATGATATAAAAAACGTTGTGAATTACAGCCAAACGGAATTTGATAAACTGTTTTATGATAAAGCTTAATTGTTTATGCATGAATATGTCAATCCATAATTCTGCATCCGTGTAACACGCCTCTAGGCGTAAACTGCTCTTTACAGTTACTCGCCTCGAAGGCAGACTGGTATCTCCTTACAATTCCTTTGTCCCTTCCAGTGAGTCAGTCTGTGTGACTGCTTTCTCCTCCTTTTCCCTCCTCAGCAGTTCAGTGTAGCCTTCAAGTTGACGTCACGGGGAGATTAGGCGATCGCTCACCTGAGAGTTTCAGCGTCACCGCCTTCATGTTCCTTCAGTCTAACGCTGGTGCCCGCGCAGCCAATAACATTACACATCGACTCGACCGGATTGCTTACCCTTGTTCTGTGTGCTCCGAAAATTCATTCAAAGTGGTAGCTTGATCTGATTCTAAAAGTTATACAGGAGAAACCGAAGGACTATGACAAGTAACATTAAATCGAAGAGGGGATTATGGCCCTGGTAAACGTGAAGCAGTGAAACAAAAGAACTCGGATAAAGTCAAAGTGTCAGTAAAGGTACCGTTTTTAATTTTTTTCTCTTGTCTACCAACAGGAACTGGGTTCACTCAACCAAGTATAATCGAGCGACCTATTTAATGAGAGAAAATTCTCTTCATTTCGATTAATTGTCTCTTTGTGTGAATAATTTTCTTTGCTTGTAAAATCATTTCGTATATAAACGTATTATTGCATTAACTAATTTATAGTTGTTTAGTTATGTGTAAACTTGCGTCATGAAAAAGTAAGCATAAATGAAATTGACAGTAAATAGAGCACATATGGAACCATTTGTTGACGGAAATAAGACGGTACAAGTAAATATTATCCAAGCGCAACCACAGGAACAATAATTCAAAGTAATTCATTTGCATTTTAATAAGGGAACGGCGTCTAAACACTAATAACATGGAGTTGCATATGAAAACTAAATTAGGAAGAGAAAATTAAAAATATTTAATTTATGAAGACGTGATAATTTTTAATAATTTTTATGATCTATATATTAAGTTATTAAAGAAACATTTCCATTTTCATGTGTGCTTGATATCTGGGTACATTTGGGAAAATGGTTAATTGTGCTTGTAAACTAGTTTTTCGCATTTTACATTTTAATTATTTCATTCATTTATGCATTTGATTTCGAAAAGACGAGTGTGAAGGAAATATGAAACATCCAAAACTGGTAGGGGAAAATGTTATAATCAGTCGTTATCTGTTTTATCGGGTTTTCAGAATGTCACCATGAATTTCGCAAGTCATATAGAACTGTCAATTGCTATCGATAAAATTCTTTGGTTTTTACACGTGTGAGTTTAATGATTTTGCTTACATTGGATTAAACATTAACTCAGAGCATATAAACAGCGTAAAATAAAAAAAAGAACTCTTAATAAATTGGATGTATAAAGGATATGATATATTATGACCATAAATATTTGGTGGTATGATAGACAAAAAAATGATATGCAGAGAAGTTAATTTTACAGCTGTCATTGATTTTGATATTTATGTCAATCTAGTTTGAATTTTATGGTTATTACAGAAATACTTCACAGAAGAGTTGGATTTATGAATCGAGCAATCTATTAACATGATTAAATAACAAAATGGCAAGCGTATACAGCAGTCAAATGGTATTTACCTTGGACCCCGCATCTAAAGAAGTTCCAAAAATTACTTTTAGGGAGGGGGCAGAACAAAGAAAAGAATTATTATAAAGTCCCACTTTCCAAAATAAAATTTGGAATATGCTCGTGAATTCTACGTAACTGTAGTTTCGGACTAATTACATTTCTACGGAAACTAGAATGAGAAACTTTTCATTGTACGGTATACTAAATAATCTAAACCGATTTAAATATTTATTTATTTCTCATATCAGTCGAAAAAGATCAACTTGTTAAGAATTGTGACCTTTAATTAAGCCCTAATTAAATAACTACAACATTATTCATTTAATAGTATTCTCTAAATTCAGAATAAATTTAAAGAAAAGAATGGAACTTTCTTTAAAAACGAAGCCAAAAGTTTCGCTCACTGCCCATTCAATAATTAATAAAATGGGAGAATAAGAAAGAAAGAAGAAAGAGAAAATTTGTTTGCTTTTTTATTTTCTTCTTTTCCTAGAGCACCAGGAAATTCTTGTTTCGGTTGAGAGCGTGAAAGGAGGGCAACCATGGCCCCAGGGAACGAATAACTGAAACCCACGTGAGTGATTCAGTGGGACTAATGCTTTGGACATGGCTACAGCTTTATGACCCACATTTCTCTACCGACTTTCTGAATTTTTGTCGAGTTTTTGAATACCATAATTTGTATCTCACAGTTATTTGAGAATTCTGAAAGAAAAGAAAAAGTCATAAATGATCCGCTTATAAAGCCAAATCTCCGAATAAAGTCAGAATATTTAACAATGATAACGCCTACTGGAAGGATCTGAATTAAAGCTTCAGGAAATATGTTTTTTTTTGTCGAAAATAAAATTAGTAATTTTTAAAGGTGTAAACTTCAGTTTCCTTTATAGCATTGAAAACTATTTCAGTTACTTATTTCACGAAATATTCACTACCTTAGAATTTTGTAATAAATGTAGACAGGCATTTCTAAAACATTTTTTTGTGATCTAACCGGTTTTCAAAGAAAACGAAATCATAAAAAGAAGGGTGAGGGGAGAAATTTGAAGGTAAATATAAAAAAGGAACAGGGTCGTCGATAGGACTGTTGAAATTTTTACGAAATACGACAGTGGAAGGTCTTAAGATCAGTCGATTAACCGAAATGGAAGCGAATTGGCGTCTGTTGGCATTTAAAATATAAACTAGGTTTTGTCTTTGAATTGTTCATCAGTGTCAGGAACAATAGCAATTATGTCAACGTCAAAACCTTGATGACAATCTTTATAGATTTTTGTATAACAAATTTAATTTGGAATTACTGGTTTAATGCTTTATAATTAATGGCGCACACGCGACTGAAAGTCGTGGCTACCTGCCCTTTTGTTCATTAATTTAATTGGAAATTTTTATTAAAATTGCTGTACATATTATATATAGAACGCTTATAATTTCTTTGAATTATATGAGCTTTTATTAAAAGCTCGTTCTTTGAAAGAACTGTGACCATAGTTCTATACCTAGTTCTATACTCTTACATATAGATATTTCATAGTATTTTCCAAATAAACAGCTTTATGACCCACTATTTAATTATATTAAACACAATTATTTATAAACTTACTATCTAATTAGGATCAGAGAAATAACGCATTTTCGTGAGTTTTTGCTATCTTGTTCAGCACTCACAGATACTTCTTATTGATTATCTATTTTTGGCAGTACTGGCAGTTTTGAGTGGATCATACTACAATACAACGCAGAAAAAGCAAATGAAATTAACGACTTTGAGAATTTAGCTATCAAAGTATTAATAAATAAAGTAAAAGAAAAAAAAATTCTGATTCATATTAGAAATAAATATTATATTTTATAGCCTTTTCTCGGGATCACTTATTCATGTAAAATGCGTATATTTCAAGGAGCTACTTAAAATCTCATAATTTCCGGCTACAAATTGAGGAGAATATAAAATAGACCTAAAATAAAAAAAAGAAAAGCAATTCGAGTGCTTAATTACTAAACAGAATACACAAAAAATTGGCGGATGATACAAAATGTTAAAAGCAATTATAAAGCAATTAAAAGAGCAGTTCTTCTACGTCTGGCTAGCAAGTTTATTAAATTTTATGATAAATGAATACTTTTTTATTTTTATTTATTTCTACAAGCATTCTGTTCTTTTGTAAATTAAGGTTGAGATAACTTTACATAATGTTAACTACGTAGTTAATTTTGGACATGTAAATCAACTTAAAAATGCCTACAAACAAATGCCTGTTTTTGTAGGGGGGTTTTTGTAGTTAACATTCTTTACCGCAAAAGCATTAGAAATGCCAAATACCTTGAACTACAAGTTAAAGACAAGTTATTATGCGAATCAGTAGTGAAAAGAAACCATGCTTTGAAATATTCTGTAGCTCAGTTAAAATTGATGTAAATCTAAAATTTCGAAAAACTGATATAAAAACTGTCACAATGCATAACATTATATCAGATAGCACGTCATTAGACAAACAAAAAGAAGATATTGCAAAAAAGACTTTTTTAAAAATTCGTCTCTTATTATAAAACAGATAAAAACGAATTCAGTCATAATCAGAGAACCAATTTTAGAGCTTCTTTTTTTTTCTTTTTAAACATGAAAAATCCGCCCGATAAGATATCTTCCGGTCTATTTTATTAAAAAATATCAAAGAGATATGGTTGAGGAAATGTTTAACGAAATGAATTCATCTGATTCATGGGAGAAAGATAGGGATGGATTAGAACAAGTGAGCACTCCTTTTTTCTATTTTGAAGTGGATAATGAATTCTTAAACTTTCTTTTAATTAAGAATTTCATTAAAATATTAATATGTTTGGACATATTTCGTTGTTTTTGCGAGCAATTTTAGGCGAAAAAGTTCTTTCAGCGATAATTATCAAGTTGCGATAGACTGGTAACGATATTAAGCCATAACTTTTTATCTTGTTAACGAGAATGACGGAGCTTTTTGTAACGAAAAGTTTTGAAGATGAATTCAGTTTAGGGGAAAATGGAGTGATATTAAAAACCCTCTTTGTTAAAAAGTTATTTTGAAATATCCTTAGAAATTTCCCATTATTTAATAACTTTTTTCCAAAAGCTATGGGTTATTATTAACGCATATATCTGTATGATATCTCTCATTATCTTTAAACAAACAGTAAATGACCAATCCCAAGAGGTATGTTATCGTGACAATTTCCATCGTTAGGAACCATATCTCATTAAAGTTGACATTTTTTCCCCGATACTGAACCCATTGAATAACTCTTCGTCAAAGTTGACACGGATAACGGGTTAGGTTATATCTCTGATAACAGAAAATAAACATTATCTCTGCACACAAAAAAATATTCTACCGCAGAAATTTTGGTCAACTTATGAAAAAAAAACAACCTAACAAAAGCACACGAAAGGTGGGCAATTTAAGGATTGACTGAGAGACGACCTTTCATAATAGGAGTTAGTAGATCACGAGAGGATTAAGCAGGAGGGAGATCCCGAGTTTAATGTCTTGGAAAGTTCCTCAGAGAACAAAACGCATTGTATATTATCTGGTCGCCAATGAATAGAACAACAAATTTGTATTTTCAATAACATTTTTTGAGATTATTCATAAAGTCTGCTTTTTACAATATAATTTTACAGTTGACATTGTAACAAGAATTTATTTTGGAAGATTAAATATTTTACTGTTTGTGGAAAAAATTTCAGAAGCTTAATATATTTTTACTCTTTTCAGGAATATTATGCATGTAATATATTGAATCTTAAATTAAATATTCACATGAGCAGCGGCGTAGATGATAACTTTAAAATTAGAAAAATATTGAAAAATGGTTTTATGTATACATCACAACAATAAATAAGTAACTATAAAAACAAATAAATAGACTGAAATACAAATGAAATGACGATATAACATATCTTGTTTCATATCATGAAATCGGCAGATAATGATTTTTTTTTTTTCATATGGGTTTCAATGAGTCTTGTAGGCATTTGAAATTCCCACAATTCGATTTTTATCCTTATTATTCTTATAATTCCATTTCACTGCAACGTTAAAACAATAATTATAAGGATGTAGTAATTAGGAGAATTTTTTTTTTTTTTTGCTTCTTGATAAAATTTATTATATATAATATTGGCACGAAAAGAATTTTGACCTACATAATATAGCAAAATTAATCTATAAACGACCTCTAAAATTTTCTAGAAATATATTGCATGTACAAAAAAGAATAATACATTTTCCATAAGCTGTTAAACAAATTAAAATTTTGAGATGTTCAATTATTTATGGCCAATTAGCGATTACGAAAATTTATACTTTATAAAATGCAAGACGAAATAAATTAGCTGAATCCCCCTCCCCTTTCTTAAGTGGTGAATTTTGAAGTAAATTTTCATAATTGTCTCATGTTGTATCTTTTTAAAAGGGAAAAAACCATATAATTAGCGATAAGATTGTGCCTTTTAAAAAATGTTTCTTTGCTTAACAACTTTTAAAAAAGTTGTAGAAAATTCCATAAAAATATCAATAAATCATTTAAATCAATCCTTTTTGAATGATAAAATCTTGTGAATCAAAATGCATAGAAATTGAGCTATGTAGCAAAATTATTTTGTAAGAAGCTGCGTTATAATGTTGTCATTTCACCATGAAAAAAAAAAACTTATGTTCAAAATCAAGAGAACTTTTAGATTATTTAGCTTTCCACTTTATTATATCATTTAGTCGCTTAATAATCTGTTAAGAAACAGTGTCTTATAGGATATAGTGTACTTTTTAATACAAGTATTATTAAATTATTTTAATTGTATTTTTGTGCCTCTGGAAAATACACGAAAGTGTTCTCTTAAAAAGTACAGTTGTCCAGAAACCTTGCCCTCCGGTTTGGCACGCCTCAGATGTTCACTTAATTAGACTTAAGCTTATAATCAATTAACCCGAACCACTTTCTTGAGCACCAAGTTTGAGTTTTCATTCAAGAGGATTATATTTTAAGCAAGTGTTTTATTAAAGTATAAACATTCGGATTTTTTTTATCTAACATTCTGTAATATCTGAATTTGATAAGTGAATTCTCGACAAAATTATATATTAATATCAGTGAAAAAATTCGTAATTATTACCTCCGTCGCTGGTATAAATAATGATTATAAAATAAGTGACCTGGTAATGATTGACAGTGTTTATATGTGTAAGTTTCATGCTCTGCGCATATATTTCAATTTAATTTTTTTTTTCCCCTAACAGAGCTCGAACGGATCGGCCACTCCATTCCCTGGCCAGGCCATCAAACAACTGGGCAAAATGCCCACTGTTCAGCACATGGTGGGCAGCGCGGAGCTGGATCAGTACTCCATCAACGACGATCTTGATGTCGAGTATACAAGGTAGTTATATATATAACACTACGCTCCTTTTAATTAAACAAAGTAAATGAATTTCTCTTGAAAAACAGGCGGTTTTCATTATTTAAGATAATGATTTTATTGCTTTAAGTGGAATTAGACTTATGTCTATTTCCCGATGTCTAAAGAAAATGTTTCTTACAGAGACAGAGAGAAGGTGACTGTTTAATTGATATATTAGCAAGACATTTCATAATCAAATACCATATATTTTAGATATTAGTGAGCGAATTCAGATTAAACTTGGAATGGTCTGCAAATTGCTGATTAAGATCTGAATTGGAAAAAATGGGTTAAACCAGAAGATAGGAATGAAGTTTTACGTTCCATATATTTAAAGTTCAAAAGTTTTAAATATTTATTTTCGAATATTATCGATTCTGCTTCTATATATATTAAACGTTTTAATTAAAATATGCAAAATTTCAAAATTTTAAAGTTAATTGTTGAAGGGGCGAAAATAACAACTGCATATTCCAAACTTTATAAACACTTAAATTACCGTGACATTCTATTTCTTTAGAGTATTTTAGAAAAACATGGACGTTTAAAATTGTCATTAATAATAAGAGAAAATGTCATTGACAACAAATTTAAAGTAATTCAATGAAAAATTCAATGAACAATGTCCTCAAATTAAGGAAAAGTAAGCATAACTTAATACCGAATTAACATTTATCTGAAATATCTTCAAATTTTAATTTAAGCAAATATTTTATTTTTCTCGTTAATTTGCCATACTGGGTCATTAAACTATCATCCGAATTAATCCATCTTTTTGTAAACATTTCGTTTGGCAAAAATCATTATTCTTGATTAGTGACAAACAAAAGATATAAAGATTAGAAACAAGGACTCTTAGAAACAAATGAATAGAAGAAAAAATTCCGAATCAAAGAACAACAAAAGGAAAACAACAAATGCAAACGATAATGGAATAATAGCGTGCAATTTTTGAAAAATTGTTAAATCTTTCCAAACTTAGGCCCGGATTCACAAAAATGTCGTTATTAATGACCCGTACAATAATGATGTCGTTAAATTTTGCAATTTACGATTTGTCTTAAATGCAATTCACAATATGCATCGTTAGCCTTCTTAAACATAACGACGAGAAAACAGTAGTCTGATTTCGAGAGTACGGACATGACGTCTTCGTCTGCTTGAAAACAGCCAATAAGAATCCCGACTACAGCGGAAGTAAGGAAAACATGGATATGAATTAGAAACTGGATCGCTCACGCCTATGGGAGGAATCCGTAACCAAAATTGCCTGGCAGCCAGGCAATAATATCGATAAATTCGGGAACGGATCTCATCCATCGTTCTCAATACAAAGCAGTTTTGTATTGAGATCGATGATCTCAGCTGATCTCAGCAGCATAAAGAATTAATATTCTATTGATATTATTTAGTAAACAAAGCTTACCTTTTCTAATAAATTAAAAAAAA
>JAHWFO010077053.1:987681-999472 GCA_023313115.1 Rhysida immarginata | reverse complement strand
ACGTCTCTCTTCGTCGTGTGCAAGCCTTCCGCCGTTTTAAACATCCTGTAACGATTCTATATCGACAGCTCTGAGCTGTCGTTTTCGTTTGCGACAGGTTTTGTGAATAGCAATAAACGTCTTTAGACGCCGTAACGATAAACTGTTGTCGATAAGTCGCTAAAGACGCTTTTGTGAATCCGGGCCTTAGTCTGTCCAACGAAAATAAATACCTGTACCCAGTTTTCTGTTATTGGACAGAATATAACAAAATTAGATAAAGATTTGGCTTGATTTGTAAAAAAGAAAAAGAAAACTCAATTAGCAAAGACTAAATACAGTATTTCTTTGATTACGGGATGTACACACTATTATATTTTTATCGATTTTTTCTTTCGATTAATTGAAAAAAATGTTATATGTTGAAAATTGCTTTCCATAAAAATAGAATCATTCAGAAATGATTAGCGACACAAACATTCGTTTTGGAGGCTTCTTTGGCCTGAAAACCGAAATGTTTCAAGTTTAGTCGAATTTTTATCAGCCTTTTATTCTTTAAAAGTAGCGTACAAGCTGACGTATAAACAACGTCGACGATATTATAGCTTTTTCTTATTAACCATCTGAAATTTCTGCAATCCACTATATTAGATCTAAAATTATTTGAAGATTTTTAAAAAAGTTGCCAAAGACAATAACTTATATCAATCTATCTTTGTATGCAAAATCGAAGATGCAAATAACGACAGAGAAAGAGACGATAATGTACCTTATGTTTATCGACATTTTAGAGACAATAATAGTATTGTTCAACAGTCACGTGCTGATAAATATGTAGAGATACAAACATTTTTTTCTGGATTGGACTTAATCGCTTTAAAAGCACTTAATATGAAATATATTTTTGCGCAGAAATGTCTGCAATGCCAGAATCCCCTTTAAAAATTTTTTTTTGGCTTAACCTTATCTAACTTGTCTGAGATAACGTAATGTTCTCCAAGGACGACGAGATAAAATATGTGGAAGACATACTAGAAAGGACAAGTATAGAAGGAGTTCACTTCAGCTAATACTTAAAATTATCATTTCGTTTGCATAGATAAATGTGGAAAAAAGTCATTAATATATCATACTGTCAGATAATTTGCTAACCCAGCCCACATTGAACTCCATTTAGGTGACTGTAGAGATATTTTTTTCAACGTTTCTAAAAAGCTAAAGTTATTGGAATTGCTAAAATGCATTCAACTGCTCTTCTGTTCTTTTTTTGGGTTTTAACAAAAGGGAATTCTACATAATAATGAAATATTAGCTAAATGAGTTACAACCATGAATTAATAGATGACATAAAATTAAATTTGTAATTCTTTATAATAGCATATTAGTATAATAAAACACATGAAGCACAATGCAAAATTACTCTTGATCGAATATCTTCAACATTTTGGTAATCCGCTTTTAACGATTAAAAAATTCGATTTCCGCTACTTCAAATGTTTTCAAGGATTTTTTTTTTCAAATCTGCATTATATTGGGTTGTTTCACAAGTACTGTATTGACCGATTTCGCTTAGGCTACTATGCATGAACTTTGATGCGTAACATTATAGCAGGAACTCCGACAACCCTCTACAAAATAGGTAGTATTGATGCAGAAGTTCCAGGTGTAGCGGTGCAAACATTAACGTCATGGAGCAGCACAATGCCGGATTAGTGATTTTGGACAAATATAAACTTGGACAGAATATGCGGGAAACCACTGCTAATATTAATGGAGCATGATGAGTGACAGAACTCTGCGTAGATTATTTGCGAAGTTTGGCGCTGGTGATATGGTCATATATCGTAAGCCAGTAGACGGGTGTCCGGTAAAGTGCAATTCTAAACAGTTACGGCAGAAAGTGGAACAAAAACCGACTTCCTGTATCACCGGCACCATAACCCGACAGCTGGAAAAAATGGGCAAGTCGAAAAAGCTGGTCACCAAAGCTGCTGAGGGCAGATGTTTCACTTAAAAAATTTATTCTTTTCCTTGTTTCCTTTCCATCAAATTTGGCCAATACTTATGAAACAACCCAATAGAACTACATTCTGCAAATAACATTCGTTTTTAACATTTTATTTATTTATTTACTTAATTGCTATTTAGTCGGAATAATATAGACTTTGTAAAAAAGGTTAATAAGCTTATTTAAAAATCAAACGTTCAAAAGCGAATTACTTGAAAATACAAATTAATAACGTTTGCAATTAATAACATTCAAATTAATAAAGTCTGCAATTAAATCACTGCCAACCTCTTGTTTTTATTTTCCCTTTCGAATCATGGCCGTGATTAAGTTAATTTATTATGCAATGATTTTTAACTTCATAAAAATGAGCGACAGAACTATGACTACGACATCGTTATCAACTGAATGAATAAAGAGGGCTTCGGATTTTGTTAAGCTTTATAAAAACATATATAAAATGCATTTACTTACATTCTATTTTTTTTTAACAATGTTATGTTCTAGATTGCATAAAAACATAAAATGAATTCTCTGTCGAGGACCGTTTTTATGATTTTAATTTCTCTTGCAGGAATTATTACGTTATACACAAATTTCGGAATCTCTAGTCCTATGATGTATATGCAGAAGGCTTTTTACCAAACCAAAATTACTAAATTCGCGCTTTGCAAGATATTTATACAAAAAAATAAAAATTCAGAATTTATTAGAAACCGAGTTTAGGAAAAAACGATTTCCACCCTCGAACAAGCTCAATCTTTAAAGTGGCTGTTTCGCGATCTCAATTTTGAATTTATTTTTTTTATTATTATTTTGCTATTTTGTTTGGAAAGCGGTCACCATTTTCAGGAACACTTTTTTTTTTTTTTTACCACTTTCGAAGTTCCTGTTTGGCAACACCCTATATTGCTAGGGAATGCAATGATATCATTCGATTGGCTTCTCACGTTTCGATAAATAATCTTTTGACTAAGCGTTTTCTTTTTTTTCTTATGAAAGCTCACTTTAATCCTGTTAAATTAATATTATGATTTCGAAATGTTAACGATACAACTTTTAAATAATCAGAAATTTAATTATTTACATGGTTTTTGAAGTGTCATATTTATAAGAAAACTAACAAGTGCACTCAGCGATACGGTGTTTTATGTAAACAGAAAATTTAAGGGTTAAGAAATGGAGGGCTAAAAACCTCTATAATTCGAAGTAATATAGAGGTTTAGTGATAAAAAATATGGTTTCCATTCGACTTCGTTCGTTTGGTGAAACTTCACACTTTTGATCAAAAACTGCCTCCTTAAATCGATTTTTTTGGAAAGATAGCCTCCATAAATCGAAGTTAATGCAAATAAATTCGCCCACAAATCGAATATTGTTAATACGGACCTCTATAAATCGAATTGATATCACTATCATTTCCCTGTTAAAAGTTTTCATAAGCGATTCTGATTGATTTTCATACATAAACAGATACAGAAATTGTTGAATCAATTAGTTAACCGCAGAATAATGAAGACGACAATGATTATGCTGAAGTGGATTATGGAGAATCGTCAATGTCGGCTAAACAGGCAAGAGGTGCTATTGTCACGCTCCGAAATAGCAGTGATGCCACGGGTAATGAGTTTTCTGCCCTTTTCGCAATTCAATACGAAATACGAGGAGATATCAGAAAGATTTATTTTTTTCAAAGAAAATTACAAAACATACGGGAGACAACTAAGTGCAGTTGAAGCTACACGTGTTTATCAAATTTCCGACATAACTTGACTATTTAGGCATTTATCCCAACGCTGAGTCAGTTTCAGAATACCCCGCTCATAGAATCAAATAAAATTTGCTGTGAATAAAACGAATGGCGCAGGGCAGATTGAGTTCCTCGCCAGTCTCAAACCTCTGACCACCCAGAAATCTCTTCATGGGACCAAACAGGTGGTAGTCCGAGGACGCTAAGTCTGGACTGTAGGCTGGGTGGTCCGGAACCTCCCAACCGAAACGAGCCAGTTTTGCTTTGACAACGTTGGCCATATGCGGGCGTGCGTTGTTCTGAAGATATCGAACATCGTTTCCTCTTTCTGGTCGCTTATCCCGAATAGCACGCCCTAGTTAGTCAACATTGACGGTTGACCCACAATAAGTAACGGCGTTGACGGTTGACTCACGAGGTAGGCACTCTGCGAAGAGGATGCCTTGCATATCCCAATAAACTGTAAGCATAATTTTCGAGCATGTATTTTATGCAAAACGGAGAATGTGGATATTTCCACACATGCTTGCACTTTTAGCTCATGTGTGAAATGTAAGACCCAGGACTCATCTCCTGTGACAATGTCATTCATAAACGCATTTTCCTCCTGATTGTACTGCTGTAGATGTTGCCGGTCTGTTCTTGTGTCAGACATTTTGGAATCCAACGCCAACAGACTTTGCGATATCCAAGCTTCTCGTGTACCATATCACTTGCAGATCCATAGGATATGTGAAACGTTTCACTCATTTCTATCAAAGAAAAGCGACGGTTTTCTCTGATTGTGTTGTTAATGTCCTCGATAACGGCTGGAGCTGCCGTTGAGGCAGACCGACCAGAACGCTTTTTATAGGCAGGGCTAATTCTTCCTTTCCGAAACATTTTACACCAATTTCACACATTGGAATAGTCCAGACAGTCGGCATCGTAAACGTCTACCATTTCCCCATGAATTTTAGCGGGTTTCTTACTTTTTTCAAAAAGAAACCTTATAACAGCTTGTTGTTCTTCCACTGTTAACTTTCTGATATCCCCTCGTAGATACGCAGATGTCTCATGCTGTGAAGCAAGTAAAATTACTCGTTTCAATTCTAATTAGCTTTTTAGGTACGGTGCGTGATTATGTATTGCGTAAATAAAATATTTTCATTTAAATAATTTGTATTGTTGTATTTCCATACGGTTATTCAAACTTCACATAAAACCTCCATTATTCGAGTTTTATTTTACTTAACCTCGATAAAACGAAGCATATTCTTCTTCCCTTGAGAATGGAACTTTCATCGAGTTTCTACTGCACTTGCCTATATAGGTTTCAGTAGTTATAGGTCTGTTAATGTCCCTAGGAAACTTCTGTTAAAATATTTAATAGAAAACGCTGAAAGTTAATAATGCACAATAATAAAAAATTTTCAGATGACAGTTCCAAAGCTTTAATTACTTAAAACAATTTAGCGAACTAATAAACAAATCAAATCGTTTTAACATAATTTATAAAAACCTCGACAGCAAATAAGTTGTATGTAATTAATTAATCAAGGTTGACTATAAATTCAATAAAACTGAATATGATTTGTTGAGATGATTTGAAGTATTTACAGGCATAATTTTTATCTATGAAATTAGTTCCTAAATTAATGGCGTAATAATATTGGCCTGTATCAGTAAATCAATAAAGCTCTAATGACTTTCTATAAATTTTGTTATAGAATATTTGTAGCCCTGATAAAGATGCGGTGAAGTGGTGAGAACGAACAAACGCCCTTTATGAAGTCATATCAAGATCGTTAATTTTCCTATCCCCTATTTTATATTGAATGATGCTAGTAGGCAAACATTACATATATTTGAAGGTAATTAAGATAACATTTTCCAACTTCTGACGAACACAAAAAAGAAGTTTCGTAATTTTTGCGCAGTGTTTGGTCTGTATCATGAAAAAAGTTTAAGGTGCGGCTTCGTTAATTAAAAATTTAAATGGAATGCCCAAATGTATACAAGTTTGGATGCGCCAGGTGTGGACGCTTTTATTTGGGCAGTTCACAAAGTGGTGTCACTGAACGGAAGACTGAACATTTTCCTGCATAAAAAATGCAAAAAATGGGCGTGTCTTCTTTTGCGGATCAGATTTTGGTGGAAAAACATGATTATGCTTCTGATTTATTTGAAGTTATTTACACGTGTAAAGATACTAGATTGTTACATTTTTCGGACTCTAATTGAAATTGTGATAAACAAGACAACTAATCAGTTATTAAACAGTGAAGAAGGTCCTATGCCACTAGCGGATTGGCTACCCCTCTCAAAGTTTATTATCAGTAACTTGGCTCCTACATGTGGAGTGGCGTTCTTAGATCCAGAGGGTTCCTGCTGTTTGTGTGTTCACTCTGAATAGCATGATTGGTTGCTTTCTTTTGCTTTGTTCCTCTGGTTGTTTAATTGTTTAATTGGTTGTTTTATCTTGTTTTTGTTTTTAATTGGTTGTTTTTTAGTTTCCTTATAAATTCCGGTGTTCCTAACGTATCTTCCCCGATATTTGGATATCCTAGTTCGCCTCTGGCTTCTTGACCCCCCCCCCCCTTCCTTTTCCTATGACAATCTTTAATCAAACCTTTCATCCTCAGAATGAGGGGAATTTTCTTCTTTCTTCTTGAGGAGGACCTTTGAGATTTTTTCAGGCTTATCTCCTACCTCAGTTTAATTCCCCGGGTTTATTCATGTGACGAGTGAGTTTGAGGGCTGTGCTTCAGTACCACTCGCATTGTTTCTTCCACTCCACTGCTCCCTAATGAAGGGAGCACAGCCCCCGAAATGTACATCTGAGGCATTAAATTATCTTTTCTGGATTTGTGGTTTTCGTGGCTGTCGTTTGTTGGTTGTTAAATGGACTTATTGTCCTTGAATGCTGATATCTTTAGCTTTTAAGAAATACCAAAAATCTTAAGAAGAGATTATTAGGTCTCATGTAAGAGGGCAGAACATTTCCATGCTTTTTTCTCCGTTCGCTATAAGTTGGAATCCTACTATTTTACTGTTAAAATGGCGGACGTAGAAGAAGGACGAGAAACAAGAACCCTTGAATAAAATGAAAAACGAAAATTGAACATAGGGTGGTAAGACCCTGAAAATTTCATTCAATTTTCTTTTTTTGAAGTGAAACTTCTTATGAGGCGGCAATGGCTTGGGAAATGAAATGCTATACTCTATCCAACGAAAGTTGGAGTGGGTGTGTCCAATTAAACTTCCTATTTATATTGTTAGACATTGTTGACTCTACTTTGGCAACAACGTCTAACAATTGAAATAGGAAATTTAACTGGACACCCTCACTCCAACTTTCGTTGGACAGAGTATAACATGAAACGTTTTTCGCGTTACGGAAGCGTTTTCGTTGGCGCGTGATCAGTGAGAGAGAGGGCCTCCGCATTGAAATGTAATACATTGTTATATCGTCATAGATAGCGCAAAGTTAAGGCTTATTATTATTATTATTATTATTATTATTATTGTAGTTATGTGAATCAAACTGAGAGTTCGGCGCCAAAAACAGCTGCATACAGACCTCGTAAATGAACCGAATAAAAAAAAAAAAAAATAATAAATAAATAAACGGAAGCTAAAAAGTCTACAGGAAGCGTATGAAATTTTCGAGCTCGTAAACGACTGCAGTTGGAATCAAATCCGCCATATACATCTGCAAAAAGGCAAAAAACCAAAAAAATACCGTGAATATACAAAGCCCCTAGAATAAAATATCTATTCTAGGGGGCTTTGGAATATATACAGCCACATAATATCCCACATAATAAAATAATGCAAAGCGAAGAACAGTGCTGTTTATCAACAATCATTCCGCGAGAAATGACTATTAAATCAACAATCACTGAGCTTAGAATTTTACGGATAGTATTTGCTCCGCAGCAATCAAATGTTTTATTCAAATTATTTATTATTTTCATAATTCCTTAATTTTCAAATTTTAAATTCAATTTTATCGATGAAGGGTCGGTCTTAGAGACATTCCTATTCTTAGAGATATTCTGGAGCATCCACTCACGTTTAGAAGTTTCCTCTGGCATCCCAGGCGTTGACACTTCCTGGACATCAATTTCGACGATATCCAAAAGGCCATCTTTCCCGAATACTGGATCTGATAGCTCCTCGTGCCTTTAATACTCGACAAAAATAGCAACAGAACGATAATAATAGTTATTATTTGACATTGAAACGAGGTCTCTAGCAATATAATTAATCCAAAAAGTTATTAATGAAAAGAAAAAAAAAAAGAAAACAAGTGAAAAATGCGTGTTTCTGCATTGCCAGAACGATGTTAATGTTGCACGCGAGCATGCATTATATTATAATTGGTATTATACACCGCATGCTCGCGTTTAATGTCATTTTTTTGTTTACATTGTTTTGTCAATCTATAGAGTAATACGCATGTTCTGCCTTGTTTTTTTTCCAGTAATAAATGTTGGATTAATTGTATAGCTAGAGACCTCGTTTTAATGTCAAAAGTACACATTTTAGTTTATTGTATAATAATGTATATTCTGAAACATTATTTTTATTTCTCAAAAACTTTTGTAACAATTTTAACATTTAGAATAAGACATTGTACTGTTGCTAGATCATAAACTTGTATTTGTATAAAACTACTTCGATTTTTTAAATTAAATCTTTCATGTTTTAAATGATTATGTTTTAGTCATTATTAGTAACTAATCTTTTTCACTGATTACATCATCAAATGTTTTTCACTCCCGCAACACACAATTTTTTTTATACTGTTCAAATTTTGAATCGCTACTTCAGTTTATATCCTAAAATGAAACCGCTCAAGAAAGTAACGCTATAAGAAATTAAGGAATTGCTTAAAAAATCCTAAGGAAAATAGGTTTTGGAAATTAACTTCTAAAACTTTAGAATAGTAAAGAAAAATTAAGATCATAGGGTAACCTAATCGCAGCCTTTTGAGTATTGAATGTTATTTTTAATTATATCAATTATATTATTAGTTTTTTAGATTAACTTTAGTTTTAAATGGTGTTTCAATACCAGTGTTAGCTCGTATTTGTCGATGAAAGTAGAGACCCGGAAGTCTCGCTGTGCTCTTTGGTGGTAGCTGTTCATCGGATGTTGGCCTTGGCTACAGCTGGTAACCAAGGACGCCCGGTCTACAGAAGGAATTTAACTTGGTCACTTCAGATTAAAAAAAAAAATTGAAAAGAAACAATAATCTTTAAGAAACTTTTATTTATTAAGCCAATATAAGCTAAATTGTAAACGATATACCGAATTTTCTTCTCTAAATTTTTATACCTTAGTTTTTCAGAAACAAAGTGAATAAATTATAGAGGGAATATATAATTATTATTTTTTAAAAGTGGAAGAAAGTTTGTTTGTGTAATGTTGAGCTGTTTGCCGTTACACGCCCTTGCCCAGGGGCACAGTGAACGGTTGGGTAAGTTAATGTTATTTATAGTCTTCACGTGTGAAGAATCGATACTCTATCGTAGCATTTCTGAACCGAGGTTCCGCGAGACATCGCTAGGATCTCCGCAAGAAATAATAATGAATAAGAAACTCATTTGAAAATTGAAAATTCATGAAGAAAGATATTAATCATTGTATACAATAATTATTATGTAGGGGTACCCTAGAACATGAACATTATTCCAAGGGTTCCGCAAACGCTCTATCGTGTCAACGAGTGTATCTCCTTTTTTAACCAATCAAATTGTTTATGGTTTTTAAATTTATTTTAATTGGTAAGAATTTTTCGTTAATGACAACAGAAATTTCTTACATTTCTCGAAGATTGAGTTTGAGATGTTATTTTTCATTTTTCTTCTTAAAAAGCATTTTGTTTGGAAATCGTTGCATTAGTCTAGAAAAATTCTTATTGCATCGCTGCGTAATTCTCTTATCTGTTATATCCTATCCAGGAATTTAACAATAGGAAAAATATTCAAGTGTGATTATAAGACGAGATAATGGTGGTTGATAAATATAGAAGAAAAGGAAAGGAAAATTTCCGCGGCTGGATTCGAACCAAGGACAACGAGTCTCTAACTCGTCGCTTCTACCAATCTCTACTTCGAATCTAGGTCCATGATTTTCATCTATATTTGATCATATAATTAGAACCATGGCTTCAGTATTTTCACCATCAGTTTATAGTGGTTGTTGTGAAAAATCGATGAAAAGAAATATAAATTACTGTCAACCCTTCCAGAGTAACACAAGTAGTTATCATCTTGGATGATGTCAGTACATTTCCATACATTACCGTTTGGCAGGAATCATTTGAAAATATTTGGACCACTATGAGAAGAAAATTCCAAATATGATTATGAAGTGAAAAGCGTATTAAAATTCTGCTTCATGGATGACCACAAATAAGCTGTCACAGAATACAAAACCATTAGCAGAGATGCATTTAGTGAAAAAGGCTTTTACAATAAAGATTTCTGGCTTATTCTTCTTCAGCGTTTGTGTTTTCCCGTTTCTTATAAATGATCCACTCTTTAGTAATTTCTTAAATAATTTTAGTTGAGATGGAAAATTACCAGCAGTTGTATCACTGCATCTTACGCTGAATAGGTTAATTTATGCAAACAAATACATGACAAACACAAGATTCGTACACGGCCTTAAATTCCTGGAAAAGCCTGGAATTTTATGAAACGTTTTTAAAAGTTGGAAAAATAGTATAAAATTAGCTTTTCCCACTGAAATTTCTTTGGCATTAAAAATTCTGTCCGCACTAACGTTGCGGGACATGTAAATAAAGTAGTGATGAAATCGGGCTTCATTGGCTGACTGGACCTTACGAAAATGTAATTCCTAAAAGCGACTTAATGCATCTTATAATATCTATCATGATAAAATCTGTATATAAATTGCTTTATTTTTTAAAAAGATTAGAAAAAATACTAACAAAAAAACAAAAAATCTAGCTGACTGGTCGTAACCAGCACTAAAAGTATCAGTAAAATTTAAAATAGTTCACTGGTATTCCAAAATTTGCAAAGGTAGCTGACTACGAGTCTTTTTCTAATATAAACATGTCATTTTTTTCTCTGAAAAATTAACCAGCACTCTTCAGTTTCTAGCTAGATTGCTGCATGTTTACTGTCATAATTCTTGGTCATAACCATTTCAGGAAAAGCCTGGAATTGAAGTTGAGCCCTGGTTTCAAACAAAACATTCATGCCTTCACTCACTGAATTTGACTCATCATCGCACAGCAAAATCTACTGGGGCCGCCGACTCGAAACTCGGTGGGGTCATTGAACGGATGGCGCAGGGACGTGCTAAGATGGGGTTTTTCGAAATTCGACCCCCCCCCCCGGGGGGGGGGGGGTAGAAAAGAGCTGCACATTCGGTCACCTGGCTCCGCCCTCAATGAACGCAGGTCTTCGAAATTTTGCAGGAAGATTTCTAGCTACCGTCTCAAAAAACAGTTCCCCCGTTTTTCGATATTTGAATTCGTTTTTTGGAGGTGTTTCACAAAATATTTTGAGTGTTTTTTATGTAACTTCGCGGGGAATAAAGATAGAGCAACGAAACTCGGAGGAAAGCTTCTCGGGAATTCCCCCAATTTCTGTTTTTTTCGATTTTCGTTTTGCGAGGGGGGACCAGGAAGGCTCAAAGATTGCCCCCCCCCCGTTTTATATTTTTGCCGCCTAACTCCAATGCAGAAATGCAGAAAGCTTCAAAATTGCGCACGAGGATGTGAAAGACGCATATGAAAAAGGAGCATTCGTTGATTTTTGAAAATCGATTTTTAGGTGGGCAGAAATAAAAAAAAAATCCCAAAATAAGCTTAATTTTGACGTTCGCGTCCGGTCAACCCCACTCTGTGGCAAATTCACGTACGAGTCAGATATTTGAACCAAGTGTACTTCAAATAATTTCAAAAAAAACATTTTTTATTTTTTTCTTTTTTCCCCCTTTGCTCCTACACCCCCCCCCCCCCTAAAAACATGTGATTTTTCGCAATTTTTCCGGTATTTTGCGAGTAAAAATAGGTCTAGATTAATGAA
>JAHWFO010077053.1:934873-976338 GCA_023313115.1 Rhysida immarginata | reverse complement strand
ATGGATCTCATGAGGGTGCTGGGAACCCCAAAAACGAACGTTGTGTTTATTACCATCACCTGACAGATGGAAGAAGGCCTCATCTGACACCCACAGGTTGTCCACAATGTCCTGATTGGCTTCCATTTCTGCTCCAAAGTCCATCGCAAATTGTTGTCGCTTCTGTCTTCCAGTGTCTGTTAACTCCTGATAAACATGGATCTTATACGGGAACAGGTGTTAATCCTTTCTCAAAATTCGCCACGTCGTGATATACGACAGCGCTTCTTCAATGGATAGACGGCGAACAGATTTTTTGATAGGGCAATCGACTAACCTTGTGCGAACATTTTCGACAACTTCGGCCGTTCGAACACGAGCTTCGCTCCCGCCTTTTTTCTTGCCTTTAACACATCCAGTGGCACGAAACTGTTTGACAAAATCCATGATTGCTTGCCTGCCTGGTGCGTCTCGACACTTATACTCCTTCCGGAACTTTCTGTACACGGTTACAGGTGATTTTGTCTCGAAACACCATTCGACAACCTTGCATTTCTGGTCTGTTGATAAAGCGGGCGCCATTTTTCAACAATACGATTTTCATGCAGCGCCGTTGCAACAATACAAATTCCAACTATTTAGAAATTCGATATGGCGCTCATATTCTTTCAATTGTTTATCCCTAATGCACGTCATTCGAGTGAAATGGTCAGAAATTGACTGAATCACCCTGTATAACAATCGATTTGTCAAGAAGGAATACATTGTTACTTTCTGTTCATCTTTTAAGCATTATTGACATCGGCGCGCGCACGTGAAATCGCTTTGTCGACGCACGATTGCTCAAGTGTTCATAATCTATAAGCTTATTATTAAGTAGCGGGAAAATGGAGCTACTTATTGGTTTTATTTTATACACGATTTGAATCACCCTTCATCATTTCTACATTTTTTTGAGGTAGAAGGTTGAAATTCGAAAAGTAGCTTACTATGGGCATGTGCACTTTCACTATTTAGTTTGGTTTTAATTAGCCCACTATGGTCGGAGTTTTGGGGGTGAAAATTAGAGGGGACCAAAAGGTCTAGGTGTATTTATGCATATAAAGGAGTGAAATTCGGTATGAATATTCCTATAATCAAGATCTCCATTATATGAAGATTTTTTTTCCGAGGTATCCATGCCTTTCCGACTCGGTGGCGGATATGCATCGAAAAAATGGGGACTACATTGAAAAATAGTGTACCAACTCTGTAAAAAATATTTCCGATTTTCATTTGACTGATCCTCATAAGTAGAATAAGAATGGAGCTACTTATTGGTTTTATAATGTCTTAACTGCCGACCCCTTCATAATTTCTACATATTTTTGAGGTAGAAGGTTGAAATTCGGAATGTAGTTTACTATGGGCATGTCCATCTGCACTATTTAGTTTGGTTTTGATGGGTATAGGGGGGTCGGAATTACGGGGGTGGGATTCAGAGAGGGCAACATATCTATGTGCTATTTAGGTACGTAAAGGCGTCAAATCCATTATCCAGATTCCTCTAGGCAAGATCTACATTACTATGAAGTTTAGGCCCAATTGTTCCAGTGGGATCGGATTTGCGGGGTTGGCAGTCACTTAGTCCCTAGAACTATGCAACATATGGCATGTGATATATCATACGTTCGGAAATGATGAGAAAGGAAATAAGATACGAGGTTTTTTACATTTTTTACATATTACGTTCGAGAAAATCAATTTATTGATTAAAAAAAACTTGGGGAGAGGTAAAAGTGCAGATGAAGGGGTAAAAATAGATGACTTGCCTTATCCTACTCGGGAGGCGGGGGGGGGGGGAATTTCTTTTTAATAAACGTATAAATGTATTTCTGCTTCACTGCTAAAGCTCCTCCTTGGAATGTTTACAAGATTTTATTACAGCATGGATACGGAATGTATCGTTTCCGATTTATGAAGGCGTATATGTGACCCTTTTTACATTTTCCTATTGTAAAGGAAATGTTCAAAATACAGATCTCAAGGCCTTACATGGACTTGAGATTATTACGTATATGTATTTTACGCCTTTTAAAATCTGCCAAAATTCTATTCCGAAGATGTCCATGTCACCGGAGACGAATACACCAATGATTTTAAATGCCCCCACAAATGGAACTCGATAGGGTTCAAATCAGGTGAGCATGGAAGCCAAGATTTTGGTACATATTGCACAGTACAACGTCAACTACTTGCAACCAACTGCGGGATGAAAGAAAAGTTCCGGTGCAGATCATTGTTTTGAAGGCCATAACTCGAAAGCCATGCATTTTCGGATCCATATTTTTATAAATTATTTTTGTTGTCTACGTATGGGGAGTTTATTCCTGAAAAGTACGAGAGAAGATGCCATCATCTTCAGAAGGTTGGTGAAAATGCCCACTATTTTCAGAAATGCAAGGTTTCCAGTCATTTCGCCCGAATTTCCCCGCTCGATAATCGATGCTTTGCTTTGCTTCATTTATCGATGCTTCATCGATGCTTTGCTTCATTTATTACAGTTATTGCTTCTATTGTGTTGCTATTTTCTTAAACAGACACAAATCCGTAAAGTTTGTGCGCTCTATATATGTACGTTTATTCTCCTGAAACTGCGTCTTCCCTTTCGTTAGCTTTCAGCAAAGATAAAGATTAAAATAAATTATCTGAACATTTACGGCAATGTATGAAAAATGAAATATTAATAGCCTTTAAAAAGTAATTTTATTGAAATTTTAAGAATAATTTAAACGAATGAAATTAAATAGTAATCCTATTTAATCTAATAGTCTAATCTTATTTCCTTTTCTAGAATTTGATAAAAATCATCAATACGAGGCCGAGCTATCAACACAAGAACGAGTAGCGTGGATTTGGTGCATTTTCTTCTGCTTTATTCTTCCAGAAATTTTTACTCTCTTCAGATCTCTTAGGATATGCATTTTCAAATCTTATACGCGTCCAGCTTTTGGTCATTTTTTATTTGTAAGTTGATAGAAAACTTTTTATAAAGATTATTAAAAAGCAACGCATGAAAACGCATAATGAAAATATGGTCCAAAGCATTTCTATTCCATTAATAAAAAAATTCTTATACTGATATTATACGTTTTCATATGAATTAATGATCAGAAATCTTTATAAGAAGTGATCGCTGTTCAATATACAGTTATCTTATTTTAAAGTACCACACTTTAGGTTTCAGATCGGTTTATATCTGAATCCCGAGTGTAATTATTTCTACAAGTCTCTTATTATTAAAAAACCCAAAAAAAACCCCCAAAAAAACCAAAAGGATCAGCGCTAGTGTTTGTGCTTGTTCCTTTACTAAAAAGCTTGGAAGACCAAGCAAAGCCTCAGTAGGCTGATCCTCTATTAGGATTAATACCAATAAGATCCAATGGTCATTTAACATCCTCGACACCGAAAAGGTAAAAAAGGTTTAGAAAAGAGGGAGTAATTAAATACTCAATATCATTATCCGTAAGATCTTTAAATATGACTTATGTATACCTTGCTCTAGGGTTTTAAAATACAGCGTGGGCCGTAAGTCGCGCACCAAAGAACTACGTGAAGTGTGATGTGAAACAATGTAAAATCAGCAAATGGCGAGAATTTTGAGCATTTGTGATTGTACCAGCAACGTGTTTCTTAGTTCATTAGTTAAGCTTGGTTTAAATAAATAACGTTTATTATTATCAGAATTGTTTTAAATGCTTTGGTGCGCGACTTACGGCCCACCCTGTATTTTATCGTTAACTTGAACAACTCTTGAAAAGATGACTAATACTAAATAATAATAATAATAATAATAATAATAATAATAATAATAATAATAATAATAAATTTATTTCAATGAACGTCAATACAAACAAAAGAATAAAAATTATTAATGAACAGTTGAAAAAGGTGGCTACAAAAAGCATATGCTTAACATAGTAGCCCCTAGGAAAAGAAAAAAAAATTAATAAGTAAAAAAGAAAGAAGGACATGATAAAAAATGGTACACCTAATAAAAAGAAAACAGAAACATCAATTACATCTTAGATAAAATCCATTTTTTTAAACTAGTTTTAAAAACTGCAGAATTCTTTAATAATCTTATTTCATTTGGAATTCTATTCCATAAAAAAATCATTTGATTCGTGATTTTTTTCAATCCAATTTCCTTATAAACTTTTGCTATTCTGAGATTACTCTTCAGTCTTGTGTCATAGTTATGAAAGTCATACTGATTACTTGTTTTCGTGAACAGCTTTCACGTATGCACTAAAATTTATGTTTACCAATCCTTTGAAATCTATAAATAGAAGGATTTTGTCACTAACTTAAGAAGTAACATTTATTTTTTATATTATTTTTTCCTAGGTGTGTATTTTTGAAACAATGTATGCGTTAGGAATGAGTCTATTTGTTTTTGTCGTTCTGCCATACATGGACTCCATTAAAGGTGCCATGCTAACAAATTGCACGTGCTTAATTCCTGGATTTCTAGCTCTCTTTTCCCGACAAGAAAAGAAAGAAGGGGAACCTATAGCCGATTCAACTAAACGCTTTTTCAAGGTAATTCTCTAGTTTTTGCCAATATTATTGTTTTATACATAAAGCTCTTCATCTACCTTATTCTTTTTAAAACAATTACTAAAAAGCATTATAATGCATAACAGAGTTTAAAATATTGTTCCATTTTAATTTCTTTTCAGACCATTATAGACATCGTTGCGATTCTTGCTCAACTTAGTGGTTTTGTTGTATGGCCAGTTTTAGTTTATAATCACTTCCAAGCCGCAGAAGATATGAACGTGAACCATCATGAATGGCCCTGGGCCATTCCCGTTTCGTTGTTTCTTATCAGTTGTGGATGGTGGGAAAACTTTGTGGAATCTGATTCATCATATTTATTTATAAGGAAGATGGCAGAAGTGAAAAAGTCATTGGAAAAAACGAGATATTTTACCTATATGGTAGTATCAGTTTGGAAAATTTTTGTTTTTCTTGCCTCCATGGTTGGTTTCTTAGCTATGACCGGCTTAAGTCCCCAGGATCTATTTTCTGATTTTGGAAGAATATTCGATACAAACGTTGTCCATCTTGTACATAGAAGTGTTCAAAAGGAATTTTATGAAACTGATAAACAAAGTGCTACTCCTTTCTTTGATGTTGACTCAATGAAATTAACTGAAAAAACCGTTGCTGATACTCCTGTATATATATTTCTTATTCAGGTAAGGAGATGTTAATTTATTTGAATTCTTACTACCTAATAATATCAGATTGTAGCTTTATGAAAATTAGTTGATTATATTTTATCTTTTTGTGAATTTAAGTTTCGGAATGAGTTTTAAAATTATTTTTCACTGATTTTTATATAGGCCTATTCTATCTTATCATTAATATTCGGGACACCCGTTCTAGTTCAATGCATGCTTGTTTCAAAGGATCTGATTAAAAATGCACTGGTGTTCGAAAAGATATTTGCAAAACCGGGAATACAAACTACCCCATTCAGAGAAACGGACTTCTTAGTTGTACCAATAATTGAACACAGGGTGGTAAGACCCTGGAAAAACCTGACGTTTCGGTTAGAAGCTATCCTTTGTCAAAGTTTAAAGTGGTTTCCGAAACTTCAGCTTTTTTCAGGTTCTTACCATCTTGTGTTCAATTTTCGTTTTATTCCAAGGTTCTTGTGTCTCGTCCTTTTTTTCTTCTACGTCCGTTGTTAGTGTACCAATAGTAGAATGCCACATGAGTATGCTTTCTTTAGAGACATCGCTGTCAATCTAGGGATACAATCTTCCAATAATAAATATACAATGACAGCCAATAAGTAAATAGACACCCCACGTTTCAGGCTTGTTCAAGTTTATCATAGAAATAAACTTATGCACTTATATTTTACAGTATTGTTTGCAATAACTTATTCTCATCTTGAAGAAACATACCTCGAACGCCTGGTGCCACAGAATTGAGTGATTTTCAACGAGAACGTATTGTTGGACAATACGAAGGTGGTGTCAGCCAAAGGAAAATCTTCCGCACACTTCAGATTCCACTGTCCACAGTCAACAAGGTTTTTACACAGTTAAAAACACTAAAAAAGAAAGTTGTAAAGCCACGTGCAGGCTGGCCTGGACCAACTGTTAAGGTGTGGGGTGCAATTTGGAGCATCGGGCGATCAGAGCTCGTGGAATGTGTGAGTAACATTAATGCTGAAAAATATATCGGCATATTAGAGAAGGATCTTTTGCCAATATTTTCCAGCGGGATTCTTGACAAAACACCCATTCTGTTCATAGAAGAGGTGCTCCTTGACACATACCAGAAACTACCATAGACCAGTCAGTCACCCGATATGAATCCCATCGAACTCGTCTGGAGTATGCTTGATCGTGCCGTGAGAAAACATTCACAAAAACCTGCTTCCTGTGCAGAACTTTTCGAATGTTTATGTAATGAATGGTTCAAAATTGCACAGGCCAAGACCACCCAACTCATTGATTCGATGCTCAAGCGGTTAAAGCTCTACAGAAAGCAAAATGGTGCCGCAACAAAATTCTGATGTGCATATGAAAGAAATACGGGTAGTATTTAGTTTTTGTGCAATAAATAAATGACCGAAGAGCATGGTGTCTCTTTACTTTTTGGATATCACTGTATATAACTTGGTAAATATCAGATCTAACAGTACAAGTCATGAAGTTTTTTCAAAAATTATGCGCACTTTTCCATTATATCAAATCATACAAATTCTCTTGTGATGAAATCTTTGAAACGAACTGGATCATCATGTTAAGATCGACCGCAGAACAAGCTCTCTGAATGGCAGCGTTAAAGTCCGAATAGAAGAACTTATCACATAATATTTGAACTCTTGCTTATTTACTTTTCAACCCCGCTTATCCGTTAGGGTCGCGGGGGCAACAGCCCTAAGGAGGATCTTCAGCGCTCGCGTCTTCCGCCATCAGGCGCATGTCCTCAATGATAATAACCAAGCCATTCCAATCCAGATTCTCCATGTAGTCAAGCCATCTGGCCCTTGGTCTCTTACCTACCGGCTTGGAAAATAACAACTGCTTAGGAAGACCAGTTTTGCGGCATCTTTTCACGTGGCCATACAAACGCAACTGAGATCTCCCAATGCGGAGAAGTAGCGGCTCAATACCTAAAGACTTCCTTATTGTGTTGCTATGCACTCTATCTAGTAATGTAACACCTGCCACACCTCTCAGCACTCTCATTTCGGCTGCTTGTACCCACGATCGGACTCTTTCGGTCATTATCTACGACTCATGACCATAGATGAGAATGGGGACAAAGATAGATTTGAAAACAGAGAGCTTGGCTTTGTTTCCCAGCTCAAGTTTCGTTACCTAGAATCGCCACAGTTCACATCTGACGCAGCTTGCTGCACCGATCCCAGCAGCCAATTCTCCATCCTGTCGCCCATCACTCGTGAATGCAGTCCCGAGATACTTAAACTTCTCCAAATGTCTCAATGGGGCTCCCCTAATATTGGAGACGCGCTGAGCAGGCCGTCTTGAAAGGACCAGAACCTCAGTCTTAGCCACACAGATTTTCGTCCCAGCTTCTTCACACTTAGCTGCAAACCGATCTAACGCATGCTGAAGGTTGGTGCGAGAAGACCCAAGGAGGACAAGGTCGTCAGCAAAGAGCAGTCTCCACCAAGCAGTCGCACACAAACACCCTCATCTCCCCGGCTGTCCTTGTCTAGCCAGTCCATAACTAAAATGGTGAATCAAAAGTACCTAGCGCTGTTCTGTGGGTCAAAATTAACATAAAGTTCATCATGCAAAATATTGAAATCTCAACCCTTATACCCCTAAACAATACGCGAAGTTCGTTAAAACCTCGCGAAATTTCGCCATATTTCGTCATCGTTACGAAGAAAATCAATATTTCGTTATGTCATCGAAAGTTTCCATCGTCATCTTTACAGAAAATAAACACGCGGTATTCCTTCACAAAAAGCTTTACCAGAAATACAGGGGACTATCAAACAGTTCCCGGAATTGTAGTCTGGCTGGTGAGCGCCGTAAGTCTGGAAAACGCCGCTCTGTAATCAGCGCCCTCTACATCCCAAGCGCGCGCACGTGTGGTTGCAGCCTGTTCGGACGCGTCATTCGGGAGCTGTAGCGTGTGCTTGTAAGAGAGTGTAACACACGTTGGCGCGATGTCACAGTTTGAGCAGAGAGCAAACATCAAGTTCATCTTTATGCTTGGAAAAGGTGCTACGGAGACACTGCAAGCACTGAAACAGGCGTACGGGGATAGTGCCCTTAAGAAATCAGCTGTGTTTGATTAGTTCAACCGGTTTAAAGCGATCCAGGACAGTCTCGAAGATGAGCCGCGGTCGGGAAGACCAACAACCTCCAGGCAACCTGAAAACGTCGCAAAAGTGCTGAATTTGGTGCGTACTGATCGGAGGATAACCATCAACGAAGTAGCTTCAGAAATGAACATTACTTTCGGGTCCGCTCAGGCGATCTTGGTTGAGTAACTGGGGATGCGACGGGTCTGCGCGAAGTTCGTTCCGCATCAGTTGAATGCAGATCAGATGGAATGTCGGATGTCCGCTGGTGATCTGTTTGAACGAGCATCTGCGGATTGAAAATGGGACTACGGGGTCAATGTTTTGTGTAAAAAGAAGAGATCGCAGCAAGTGCTCAAGTCCACGCCAGAGGAAGAGGTCGCACGGGCTTTCCAGGAGTGGCAGTCTCGTTGGAGTAAGTGTGCGTGTGCCCAAGGAAAATATTTTGAAGGGGGTTTGAGGCCGTGATGTGCATACTGTATCCAGTCACCGGCCAAACTACAATTCCGGGAACTTTTTGATAGTCCCTTGTATAACAAAATAACCAATTAGAATACACAAAGACGTAGAATGTTTGCTTCTACGATCACTTGCATTCCTATAGCCGCATGCCCAAGCTTCAGTTCCTTTCAGTCTCCTAAGTAGGGTAAATTATTTCAGACTCTGCGTATGGTACTCTTGGTTGCCTCCTCCACTTTTATTTTCCGATAGATTGCGTTAACTGTGTAACCCTATCAGTTTGGTGTCTTTTATTCTTCTTGGGAGGCGGGATCAATGTCAACAGACGCACGTGGCTGATTGTCGATCGCCATCTGCTGACATGACAGAGACACTTTAATTAGGATCACATGCTATTTCTTTTCGCAAGAGGCATTTGTTTAAAAAAAACCTAGTTTCTTCATATACAGAGAAACAGAATTTGGTACCATTGCCAAGAAAAAGGAATAAAGTAATCCAGATAATCAATCCGATTGTAGAGAGTGACAAATTCGAATGATTTAAAAAAATTTTAAATGAAGTGAGCTGAAAATAAAAACAACGGATTTAAGAACTAACCTAATCTAGGCATAAAATTTACTGAAACGATAGAAGAGAGATGATGGTCTAGGAGTGCTTCCATTTGATCTTTGAAGCTCGCATCGATCTGATGTTCATTGCATTTTGAAAACTTCTATACCAGGGGTTCCCAACCTGGCCGTGCTCGCACCCACTGAGAGTACGTAAACACATTCTTCGGGGTGCGAAGATAAGTGCTTGTAATTCCTCATTTTTATTAAGGAAAGTGTAACACAAAGATGCGTGTTGTCCCCATGGTTATTTAATCTATAAATACAGTAAATGCATGCATAAGGAGGCCGTAATCAATGAGCTTAATGTGAAGGTAAGGGATGAAAAAACCTGCTGTTTGTTTTAGGTAAATAATACTGCCTTTCTTTCAGAAAGTGAAGCCAGTTTACGTATACTTGTAGAAAGGGTGAATGGTGTGCAAAAGTAAAAGATGAGAGTTAATGTTGAGAAAAAGAAGATGTTTGTATTTGAGAGAGGTATGTATCAAACAAATTGCTAGATTTAAAGTGAATGGACAATGTCTGGAGCAATTGAATGAATTGGAGTAATTTAATTTCTTACTATGTCCTGTCTGTCCTCCCAGGAGGATTAAGGCGTTTTGTTGTTGTTTGTGTTGTTGTTATTGTAGGAGAACTTTTACATCAGCGCTCAATAATGCTAACGCAATGCACTATGTTATTTGATAGCGCTTTCCAACGCGTTCCAGCAACATTAATACCGAGATTCATAATCGTTTCGTTAATGCCAAAAACGTTAGGGTTTCTTTGTTTAAACCTAGTTTTAAAAATCTTATTTTCTTGAATACAATAAGTATGCAACAGACAATACTTGAAGTACAAACAAAAAAATGACTACAGGTATATATTGAGTGACAGGGCTGTGTATGATGAGCATCGGAATATCATCAATGTTTAGGTACTTACCCAAAATTATACATATTAAAAAAGTTAGAATTTTACATAGATTAATAGAAATGCACACACCATCAAATATAATGCAACCCCCAGAAGAAGCCATACAATGAGTAAGATATTATATTATAGGAATGCCACATCAGATAAAATAACTGATTTTATTTGCTTGCCCTTGCAAATAAATGTTCAAAATGACGACCGTGGGACGCAACGCACGCATTGAGGCGACGAAACATCGACTGGCGTACTCGTTCTTTCATGTTTAGCTACACCTGAAGTTATTAGCAGCCTCACCTGTTAATAACCAATAAATGGGACGTTATTTCAAGAATTTGTTGTAGCTTCTTCGTATGTCACCTACCATCCACAAAGTAGAAAAACGAGCTGCGGAAACTTCAGTTTTAACTGCAGAAATCTCATAAACGGTTCGTTTTATGAACCATGTTTATATGAACTTTTGTTTTCATCTCGCTGTGGGGAATCACCACCAGAAGTTTGTGACAGGTGTTTAGATACACCCTGTACAGCTCGTCGCGTTACCATCTTGTCGTTTTTGGTTATGTAAGAAGCGGGACGGGGTAAGGGAACCGCGCAAAAAATTTCTTTGTTAGATTTAGACGGATATATATGAGAGAAGAACGAGACACAAAAACCCTGGAATACAATAAAAGTTATTAATTAAAAATTAAAAAGCAAATAAATAATAAGTAATAAAAAATAAAAAATAAAAAATTTTAAATTAATGTATAAAATCAAAATAAAAAGCTGACGATTTTGTTAGATTTAGAAAGATTGTAAAGACACTTTTAAGTCATTTTGTGTTGGAACGCTTTTTATCATCTTACCCATCTTACTCCTTCTTTAAGAAGGAGTAACTATGACGTATTTCTCTTTATTCTATTTAAAGCAGTAACTATGACGTATTACTGCTTTACTGCCTCTCTATTTCTTTTCTAGAGGCTTTCAGTCTTTTATTTACAAGTAGATTGAAAACATCGAACTGAAAAAATTCTTTCTATTTATACTCGTAAAAGCCTAGTACATAGCTTAATTTTTGATGATCCAAAGTTACGAATTTTAGTCCTACAATTTAATTGCAAGAGAAATGTAAAGTCATTTGGATCTCATTATTCTAGAACGCTGCATGAAGTTCTTTAAAAATGAAATTTTAAATTGTTTTGGTAATTAAATATCTCTTTGTTTCAGGTTTTGATTGGCTTATGTACATATGTAGTGGGAAAATTCACTTGCCGGATCTGCATACAAGGTTTTAGCTACGCCTTCCCGACTAATCTCACCGTGCCTGTAACCATTTCTCTTCTTATTGCTGCCTGCGGTCTACGATCAGAGACTCCATGCTTTTTGTCATCCTTAATTCCAAAATATATGTTTTGGGAATGTCCGAATAAGGATTTTTACTCAGATTTTATAGTCAAAGAATTTAATTGGATTTGGCTGTTCTGGCTTCTTTCTCAGACGTGGATAACACTTCATATATGGACTCCAAAATGTGAACGTTTAGCTAGCACTGAAAAGTAAGAGTTTGGCATTTTAGCATCATTGTTGCAAACATTTCTTTGTTAAAATATACATAATTTAAATGTCATTTTTTTTTTTATCTACAAGCAATATTTGTTTTATCCACAATCCTTGCGAATTCGAGAGTTTCCCTGGAATCTGAATATTACTTTATATTATGCTCGTATAATTTGAAAAATTTATCTTATAATATTTGAGTTGAAAATTGCCTTTAACACTGGAGATATGCACCGACAACTCCTGCAATATAAAATAAACTTATTATAGCTGCCGCCACATAAGTTGAACGACAGGATGACGTCATTTCTAACGCCAGCCAATAGACGTTAACGGGAAGTAAATCGCTTAGCTATTCCATGAAACCTCCGCTTTCGTTTTCGAAACATTGTTTTCGTATTTATATTTTGTTTATATTTTCGTTTTTTCTTTTAAATAGACAAATGAAATTAATAAATTAATAAATTAATAAATTAAAACATGACGCAGAATAGTCGACTCGAATGCAATTTGTTTTATATTATGACTTTTAATAGGCTTTCCACGTTTCAACGATATCTCCACAATTACTATAGTAGAACAAGTGCATCATGGATAAAATCCAGACAAAGCATATTGATAAGATGACTTATTGCGCATGTCAAAAAAGGTCGTTCAACTTACGTGGCGGCAGCTATAAGATAAATAATAAAAGAAAAAATTCGAACTTGGGACGCTCGGTAACTAGCTTGTCGTTTTACTAAGTAGATCGCCACAAACCCGGTTCAGTAAGGCTATCTCCTAGTGCCCTAAACGCTATTATACACTGTTCAATAAAGGTTGACTGGGCGTGTCCAATTAAATTTCCGATTTCAACTGTTAGACATTGTTGCAAAGTAAAATTAACAACGTCTAACAATTAAAACTGGAAATTTAATTGGACACGCCCAGTCAAATTTTCGTTGGATAGAGTACAAGCACTGTAATCAGGTAGAAGCCCACTGATAGTGCAAGCAGCCGGCTCATAGATCGGAAATTCCTCGTTTTCTAAATCATCTGAAAATTGATGAAAACTCATAAGAAAGTAATAAATGTAAGTGGTTCGACTGGTAGAGACGACGTGTTAGATACTATTGATCCCTGGTTCGAAACTAGGTTGTAAACTTTTTCTTTTATTTTTTGCATTAAATTGTTTAAACGTGAGATTTGAATTTATTTATGTTTATTTCATTGATTGCATTTTAAGGCGATTTTACTTAGTCTTTATTGTGAACAGATGGTAAATATTGAATGATAAAGTTTTTAATAAAAGTTAGCATTTGTGATAAGAGTTAGAAATATTATTGCCAGATGTTGTAATTTTGATCCTAGACGATAAATTCGCTCATATCCAATTTTATGTAGCTCTCTTACGAGTTGGATCCTTTATTAAATTTAACCGTTTTTACCGGAATAAAGATACCCGTACAATCACTGTCTTCTATATAAATAAGAATTAATCATAAGAATAATAAGACGCATAAAACTGATAAGAAATTTGACCTAGAATTTGGAGCATTGTATTTTCCGGTCCCATCTAGACTCTGTCCAACGAAAGTTTGACAGGGAGTGTCCAGTTAAATTTCCGAATTTCAATTGTTAGACATGGTTGCAAAGTAAAATTAACAATGCCTAATAATAGGCTTTTTTACTACGTGTTATCATGACGTCAATGCCGCCATACCGTAGCCCACGAGAAAGACAGGCCCCGGCGTCGTTGCCTGTCAGGTTACATGGTTACTCAGACTAGTATGGTAAGATGACTTTTCCGCGCCGGAGTCGGTCTTTCTCACTGGATCAGAAAGAAGTCGTTACTCGCTAGTTTCGCTACTCCCGATCATCGCATTCATTCAAGAAATCGGTACAGAGTATTGTTGTTTGGCAGATTCGAATAATACGCTGACCTTGCCATAGCGGCTAGTGTGCGAAAGCGGTTTTGTTATCCAAAATGGATGAACTGCTAAACAATGATCCAAACCCACAATGCATTACACGATCACGTGCTGTGAAAGCTGTATTGAAATCGGAAACTTAACTGGACACGCTCTGTCAAACTTTCGTTGGATAAAGAAAGTCTAGTAAAAATATTAAAATATTAGTCATTTGGACCTAAAACCAAGCCACATAGAAACTGTATTTTCGAACCATATTACTATGATCACCAGTTAGTAAACAGAATAACAGCCGTTTGCAGCACAAATAGCAGTCTAACGACGTGAGATAATATAAGATGCTGGAAGGTATAATTGTATTGGAGCTATGCAGACTACAATGCGTCCGACAGCTGCCAAAGGGTGCACAGTGGAGAAGCCGTAGAAAGAACTCGGCAGTCAAGGTGATCTCATTTGATTGGATTTAGTTCTGGGGGCCAGGGAAGAACTTGGAAGACTTAGATCATGCTCTTCAAACCATTTCCGGACAATTTTGGTCGTATTACATATTGTCCTGCTGGAATGTTTCCCAGGGAGAGATTAATTTATTGTTTACATTCATGCCATTTATCCGATCTTTAATCATAGCAGCACGCGAACAACTCACAATCTTCGCAGAAATGCTACCCTCCTTGGCCCATAATGATCATCCCCTTCTTGGTATGATAGCTCGATTGACCCTTGACACTCAATGACTGTGGGCTGAGTGGAGACATCTCAACTTTTATACCCACCCAGGACTTTGCGCCACGTATCTTTTTTAATTGACTGCAGCTAATTAGGAGGTGGTCATAATAATTTAGCGCGACTATGTATTTTATTTCTTGTTCGGTTTAGATCGATGTCTTCAAAAGATTCAATTGCAAAAGCGAACTAATATCTCTCCTTGAATATCGCAGCAGCAGGAGAGAAATTTAGCAGCCATTCAGTCTTTCGTTGATCCGTCTTGTAGAACTAATGTATTTTTTGCCGATAAATTATATAATTTTTTGCAATATTAATAAACTTGTGGTTTTCTATATCAAGCAAATATAATATCATTTTTTCTTTTGATCCTCCTTCCTCATCTAGGTTGTTTTTGACTCCTATGTACTCTGGTCTTTTAATCGATCAATCGTTAGCACTGAACAGAAGAAGGCGTGAAGAACTATTAGTGACAACGGAGGTAAAGCCCATAAAGAATTCAGAAATAATTTTGATTTGCCAATTTGCTACAGAATATCGACGTGCTTAATACATTTGATCTATTGTGTTATTAGGAAATTGAAGCAGAAACTAAACCGGAAGATATCTACACGTATTATGAGTCTATACCACCAACAGAGGCTACGGCGGCATCGAATCAGAATAAGGTGAAAAAGAGCGACCACATTCCTCGCATTTTCGCCTGCGCTACCATGTGGCACGAAACAGCTGAAGAGATGAAAGCTATGCTTAAGTCCATTTTCAGGTAAAATAATGATGTTTTTTTATAATGTTATAAGTTAGGTTAGGTTAGGTGCTTGATTTAAAAAACAAATTTTTCAGTTAAATTTGAATAAATACAATGCATATTGTATATGTATTTCAAACTCTGTAATAAAAATATCAATTTTCAAAAATGTTGTCAAATAGTAATTCTTGCGTTTAAATTATATTTTCTGTTCAGGATGGATGAGGATCAGTGTGCTCGAAGAAATGCCCAAAAATACTTGCAAGTTGTGGATCCGGATTACTATGAATTCGAAAGTAAGTTTTTCGTTTTAAAATTAAAGTAATCATTACTATGCAGCTTATCGAAATTAAAGGTTTCCCCGTCTTTAACTGGTGGATATTTACGCACAATTTATCAAAAAAATTCTAAAGAGAATTCTATGTGATTCATTGTATATTTTATATTGCTAATAATTTGTAGGAGTTTCAGGTTTAAGATCTTGAATATTCATTTTTCAGCCCACATTTACTTTGATGATGCCTTTGAGATGAGTGATGAAGATGAAGATCTGAGCGTTGTCAATCGATTTGTAAAACTACTTGTCGCTTCCATGGATGAAGCTGCATCGTACGTGAAAAAAAATTCTTATGATTAGTCTTAAAATTATATTATTTTAACAATATTTAATGGAAAATAATTATCATTTAAAATTATAATTATTTAAAATAATATTTACTCCATTTTTATTTTTTATTATTTCCATCTAGTGCTGTGCACAATATTAACATACAGCTTAAACCTCCAATCAAATACCCGACTCCCTACGGTGGAAGATTGGTTTGGACTCTTCCGGGCAAGACGAAGATGATTGCGCACTTGAAAGACAAATCTAAAATACGTCACAGAAAGCGATGGAGTCAGGTATGAAATATTACCTTAACGTTTATGTTTTAATACCTTAATGTTAATGTATGTTGAAATGTAGTCTCTGCGATGAATTGTGTATATTCTCAGTTTCATTATTAGCAATTATGTTTCATGTCCAATGAGATTGTCTTCTTAACTTTTTTCCTGTGACATTATCTCAGGTGATGTACATGTATTACTTACTGGGTCATCGATTAATGGAGACACCGATGCACGAAGACCGTAAAGCTGTCATCGCCGAAAACACCTATATTCTGACTTTAGATGGAGATATTGATTTCGAACCCGATGCTGTGAAACTTTTAATAGATTTGATGAAAAAGAATCGTAACTTAGGAGCAGCTTGTGGAAGAATTCATCCTATTGGCTCAGGTAAAAAAACAATTTCAACAATAGTTTTCAATTCCCAAAGTATCATAATAGGTTTCATGATGCAAAACTTTCTCTTTCATAGCTTACTGTATTATATTCTTCAAATTTCAAATTTTTCCGTTTCAGGTCCAATGGTTTGGTACCAGAAATTCGAATATGCCATTGGACATTGGCTTCAAAAGGCAACTGAACATATGATCGGATGTGTACTCTGTAGTCCTGGTTGTTTCTCCCTCTTCCGTGCCAAAGGTCTTATGGACGACAACGTTATGAGAAGATACACCACAACGTCTGGGGAAGCTCGACATTACGTACAATACGATCAAGGTACGCTACTAGATGGCTGTAAATAACGAATTTTTGCTTTTTCCGAGAGGGAGGGAGGGTATGGAATTTTAAAACAGTCCTTTCATGTGGAGAAATTATAAAATGTCGTTTGCAAATTCCTATTTCCAAATAGGAGAGGACCGTTGGCTTTGTACGCTCTTGCTCCAGCGAGGTTATCGTGTTGAGTACTCAGCTGCATCCGATGCTTATACTCATTCTCCAGAAGGGTTCGGTGAATTCTATAACCAAAGGCGTCGTTGGGTGCCTTCAACTATGGCTAACATCATGGATTTGCTAATGGATGCTAAACGAACAGTGGCCGTGAACGACAACATTTCACATCCGTACATTTTCTATCAGGTATAATCTAAATTATAAAATTCCCCCGAAATTCTTGTTGGGGAAAACCAGCTGCCGATAACAATCTCCTTTTATTTTGAAGATACTAACACTGTTTTTTATCATTTTATTATTATCCATATTATAAAAAAGTGTTTATTTTTTATAGGCTATGTTAATGGCTGGCACTATTCTTGGACCTGGTACAATCTTTCTCATGTTGGTGGGCGCTTTTGTGGCAGCGTTTAAAATTGATAATTGGACTTCATTCTATGCAAATATCATTCCCATTTTGTTATTCATTATTGTATGTTTCATTGCCAAACCAGATCATCAGGTAAGAATGTAATTATTTAAAAAACTAGCTCGTTATTTAATTAAACAAAAGAAATTAACCATTTTGATATATTAACATTTAATAAATTTTAAATATTCATCTTCATTTAAATCATTCTAATAATTTATGAAATATTCTTTTCCAGAAGATGCATTTAATTTTTTTAACTTTTAACTTTGAATATATTTTAAACCCTTTTGGCTTCTTGGGCATTGGACCTTTCTTCGTTGCTTCGTGAGTTAATAGTGCATGTTCGTATAACAATCTTGGTGTTGGTGTTTGAAGTATTGTATTGATCTAATTTTAAATAAGGTAAATTAAATGAAAGGTGAAGGAGCTATTGTTTATATAACACATCCCTTTAACATTATCGAATATATATTCAACTAATTATATTAAATTTAATATTTTAATTAATAATAAAATTAATGAATATTTTATTTTCATTTAAGTGAACACTAATTGCATTTTAAAATTATATAATTTTGAAGCTTTTTATCTCTAAGTAAATTTATAAAAAAATTTTCATTACATTAAAATTTCACACTTGTCTTTCGAAAACTTCTAACTTGTATACAGGGTGTAAATTTTAAGTTGACAAAGCAGAATAACTCGAAAAATAAGCTTCACACGAAAAAATGCGTATAATCCAAAGTTGATTATTTTCGAGGGGGCATCTGCTGGTGCTAAAATTAGCCCACCCCCCCCGGCCCCTGGGGGTGGGGCGGGGGGCAACTTTAAAATTTCAAATGGGAACCCCTATTTTTTATTGCAGATTCAGGTCCTACATAAAAAACTACGTACATTTTGTCTGAAACATTTTTTTTTATTTTTGGTAGATGGCGCTGTAATTCAAGAAAATCCATTTTCTCATTTTTGCGTGGAAATGGTTACGGAGAAGATGAAGTTATTCCCGTTTAAGATTTGGTGGTCCTTAAAAGGACCGATTGTTTTCGTTTTATTTTTTCTTATTTGCAAATACTTGCAAGTAAATGAATTTCGGGGTGCTTGTATTTCCAGTGAGTCCCCTCGCCTCTCACTTTCGGCCTGCTTGTTGTCCTTAAATCCCTTGCATCTCGCCGTTTTATGAAATTAAATGTTCAAATTGATGACCTCCAACTTCGATGCATTTATTGACTCGTTTTGTAAATTCCTGAACACATCTTGATAACATGTCTGGTGTAATTGCAGCGCAAGCATCTCTTATTCTTTGAATCATGTTTTCGCGAGTGGTTGGCGTTTCCTTATAAACGATATCTTTGAGGTAACCCCATAAGAAAAAAATCTGGCGATGTAAGGTCAGGCGATCTGGCTGGCCAATTCACAGGACCTTCCCTGCCGATCCAGCGACCATGGTAAAGTCGATGTAGTACTTCGCGCGCTACTAATGAATAATGCGCTGGACAACCATCATGTTGAAACCACATGTGTTGTCGAAGTTCAATACTCAGGTCTTCAAGTAGATCTGGTAGTTCATTTTCAAGTAGGTTACGATATTTGTTGCCATTCAAATTACCGTCTATAAAATATGGACCGATAAGTTTATCGCCAATTATCCCACACCAAACATTAATTGACCAAGGTCGCTGATGGTTGACTTCTCGAATCCAGTGTGGGTTCTGTTCACTCCAGTAATGCATGTTATGTCGATTAACTTCCCCGTGGTTTGTGAATGTTGACTCATCGGAGAAAAGAACTCGTGCAAAAAAATGTTGGTTTGTTTGCATCTGCTGAAGTGCCCAGTGACAAAACGTTAGACGGTTTTGGTGGTCATTGCCATGTAGTTCCTGATGCATAGATACATGATATGGATGAAATTTGTGGAGCTTCAGCATTTTCCAAACACTCATATGTGAAATTCCTGATTGCCTTGATATTTCTCTTGTGCTCGCATGTGGATTATGAGCCACAGCAGCTAGGACTGACACTTGATTGTTTTCTCCACAAACAGTAGCTGCACGGGTTCTTTTTTTCTGGTTCACACTACCTTCCGCAGTAAATTGTTTAATAACTCGAACAAAAGAAGACCGTGATCGCGTTTGGCCAGGAAAACGCTGAGCATAAAGCGCGACTGCATTATCAAAATTTCTCCCACTTTCTCCATAAATGTACACCATCTCAATTTTTTCTTCCACAGAAAGATAATTCATAATGTAAATTCAAAAGCAATACGGCGTTGTACACTCACAAAAACAGTTGAAAAATTACAATCTTTTCTTCTAAAGATCAGAATTTAAAATGTAAACATTCTGAAAAAAATGCCAATGTTTACGTTATTTGTTTGTTGACGAAATGTCTTCAAATTACATTGTAGTTAAAACAATGTAGGAATCGAAATGAATAATAAATTAGTTATTTCCACGCAAAAATGAGAAAATGGATTTTCTTGAATTACAGCGCCATCTACCAAAAATAAAAAAAATGTTTCAGACAAAATGTACGTAGTTTTTTATGTAGGACCTGAATCTGCAATAAAAAATAGGGGTTCCCATTTGAAATTTTAAAGTTGCCCCCCGCCCCACCCCCAGGGGCCGGGGGGGGGTGGGCTAATTTTAGCACCAGCAGATGCCCCCTCGAAAATAATCAACTTTGGATTCTACGCATTTTTTCGTGTGAAGCTTATTTTTCGAGTTATTCTGCTTTGTCAACTTAAAATTTACACCCTGTATATTATAAACCTCATAGTAAGTTCATTATCGCAATTCTTTTCAATTTAGAAAAGGAAAATTTCACACAAAATGAATGAGAGTTGTTATAACTTCATGAAACTTAAAAAATTAAATAGGACACGGTGAATTTAAGATGTTTTAAATGCAGGATACATTTTATTGTTATTTGCTGTAAAAAGAAATAAATTATACAATATGATAAAAACCGGCACGAATCAAATATATTCATCTTAAATAAGTAATTGAAGATAAATAAAGATAAAAAGAAGTTACTTTTAAACATCCATTGCGGACAAAATACTTATGATAGAGGACTGGGCATTCACTAATAGAAAGAAACACTAACAAATACTGCAGTTTAATATGAGAGCCCCCAGGTAACGGCAAAAAAGATAACCCAATTTCTTGCAACAGCATATCGGTATCTATGACTTCGAAAGCACGTATGTAGTACTGTCAGATCTTTCGGCAGGGGTAATGCTTAGACAGTGAAGAATAAAATCACAAGGGGACAGGATAGAGACCAAGCGTGCACTCTTATAAAAAAAAATCTTCAAAAATATGAATTTCTATAATATGAAGATTAAAAAGAGACGATATTTCATTTTTGGTTCAAGCAGAAAAATGACATTTTCTTATTATCCTAAGTTTATGAAACCCAACAATATTCATAAAATATGTAAAATATTGTAAAATTGTAGACTATTGGCTATGAAAGTGCTAATGTAAGAAGTTGCTATTGTTCTTATAGGGAAATAAAAATGAATATTAGATTATTTAGCTTTCACATGAAAAAAGTGCATGTAGAAGGATGATCCTGTTGGTAGTATAAAAGCATGCTTTTATTTTGGTAATAAATTGCTTTGCAAATAGCCAGTTTTAAAGACAAGAATCTTTATTTACGAATACAGTGAGGTTTCGACATGTAATTAATGACCTTTTTCTAAATACTACAGTGTATTTTGTTGTATGTGTATATTGTTATTAAGTTATATATTTTGTTCTCTCGTGTTAAGTTTTGTTCTCTCTTTTTATGTGGTGTGTTTTATAATTGTATATCGATTCTATACGTTTCTCTTATGTCTTTACATGAAGTGACCTAAATGTTTTATGTCGTTGAAATGTTATGTCTGTTTCAGATTCTGTTTGCTCAGATTCTGAGTGCTTTGTATGCTCTTGTCATGATGGCTGTCATAGTCGGTATCGCCTTGCAAATGCGTGAAGATGGTATCGGCGCTCCGTCCTTCATTTTCCTGGTGGCGCTCTCGGGGAGTTTCTTTATAGCGGCGCTGCTACATCCGCAAGAGTTCTGGTGTATTGTCCCTGGTCTGTTATACTATTTGAGCATTCCGTCCATGTATCTTCTTCTTATTATCTACTCGTTGTGTAATTTGAACATCGTCTCCTGGGGAACACGTGAGGTCCAAACCAAAAAGACCAAAAAGGTGAGTACCAACATAAGACGCAATCATTTCTTATTTCTCCATTCCTAGGTATTTTTCGCAGGGATACTGACAGCGTTTTATGCACTAGTCATGATGGCCGTGATAGTGGCAACACTAATGCAAATCCAAGAAGATGGCTGGCAGTCACCAGGGACGTTGTTCCTTATTGCCATAACTGCAACTTTCATTGTTGCAGGAATAGTACATCCTTTAGAAATAGAATGTCTGCCATCCGGGATACTGTATTACATTCTTATACCATCCATGTATCTATTACTCATGATTTACTCGGTAATTAATTTATATAACGTATCATGGGGAACGAGAGAAGGGATACAGAAAAAATCTAAACAGGTCAGCTAATTACAAGTTTACTATTAATATTAAAAGAAAGTATTTTGGCATTGTTATTTTAAGTAATCATTTTATCTAATAAAATCTAAATTTAAATATGAATTTAGTCTTATCATATCAGAACTATTTACCTATATTAAATGGATAATTTTGAATCTTACATTCACTTCCAAAGAAAATATCGAATAACATAACAATAAAATTAAAGAATAAATCATTAGATGGTCAGTAAGGGTTTTAATTGTACGCCAACCTCGGCTGTTCAAATTAATGATGAAAAATAGGAAAGAAAATTATTTTTAATTGAAATGTTAATTTGATGGTAATCTGACAATTTGAAAACAACACGTCATCTTCTTTCTTCAGATAACATTATGAGAAGTGACAGTAACGTGGGAATAAAACCGTTACTATATACAGATACGGCGAATTATTAGGAACACTACTCCAAGAATGCACTGGACCAGCCTTTGCATTATTAGAAATTCAGAACTTAAGTTACAGAAGAATGTGGTAGATAGAGGGTACTAAAACATACATTTCTTTATTAAGTTCCGGTATGGCATTGCGCTTGCTTCACACGCAGCAACCATTCATGCAAAGCAAGGGCCAGTCTCTTGAATCTCCAATGGCTGAGCTTTTACTGAAAAACAACAAACAATGACGTTTGTCAACATGAGCTGATGGAAGATTCACCATTGACTGCATTAAGAATGTCTTCCTTCGGACATTCAGGTATTAGAGAACGAAGTCGGCCTGTTTTCAGACATGTTTGGACGCAATGAGCCCGTCTCACGAAGCCTTTGGTCAAGTCGTTGGAAGATGGTGTGAGCGGAATGTCGAAACACCATACACCAATGCATGCCGGTTAGCTCACTCAGGTTGTAACACTCCATTCTTCAATGTTGACTCTCTGATGACTCAGCTTTCAATGAACCTAAAAATAATAGACAGTGGCATACAGTCAAAACACTGAACAATATAGTTCCGGTCTAAATGCAGAAGAAAAATTGCATTGCGATTGCAGAAATGGCACCAACCCACTTGTAACGGTAAGATGCTGCACCAACCCACTTGTAACGCTATGAATGCGAAGGCTGGATTTCCTATGCCGTATCATAACAATGGATGAGACATGGGTCTGACCGTATGAACCCAAACTGAAACGCCAATCGAACGAATGGTGTTACTATGGGTCCACACGAAAGGCAAAAGTTCGTCAATATCACAGTAATGTGGAGATCATAGTGATTCTGGTGTACGGCTGGGGCATCCGCTTCTGAACTGTTTCCGAAGTTCTGCATTCGATAGACCGCTTCATTCGTACCATCCAGAGAACAGTCGCTGTTACAAGTGACAACGGGTTTTCTCAATGCTGCGGGCTACATTCAGGGACTGTAGAGGTTTCTTAGAGGCATCTCTTTTGTATCGGTTATATTTAATAGTTGCCACTAATAAAAAAAATCAGCCCTCGTATATATGAATTTTTAACGTATCTTAAATTTGAACTAGATTGTTGTTGTGCGTTCGGAAAATTCTTTTTTATGGGAAAGAAATAATGTTTTAGCTTCTCAACTGTAATATAGGGTGTTCGGAAAATGTAGGATAATAAATACATGGCGTGTTTCTTTGCATGATGACAAAGTTAAAGTTCATTAAGCAAATTGTTCAAAACTCAAATTTTAAGGGTCTAAACGTCACGCGAGATCTGCTAAAAAAACTGGCGGAAAACGTCATTTAATATCAACCGAAGCCAACGAGAAAGACAGGCCCCAGAGCTGAAATATCACCTGATCTACCAAGATTCCAAAACTCATTATTTCGACAAACGAAAAAACGCTGATTGTTAAAATAAAGATGGAAACAATGAAGGTTACATTGTTGCTAGATTTATCTTGGTCAGGTGACTTTTCAATGCTAAGGCCTGTCTTTTTCGTGAGATATCAGAAAGTAACGCAATTTGTTTTTTTTCAAATAAATTTACAAAACATACAAGTAGACAACTAACTTGCAGCTGAAATTACACGTCTTTATCTACTTTTCCATATAGGCACTTTAACGATTTAGGCGTTTATCCCAACGCTGCATAAGTTTCAGAATACTCCGCTCATAAAATTCCGTCGGCTATGAATACAGCCAATGGCGCACGGCAGATTTGAAATCCTCGTCAGTCTAAAATCTCTGACCACCCAGAAATCTCTGCATGGGATCAAAGTCCGGACTACAGGCTGGGTGGTCCAGAACCTCCCAACCGGAACGGACCAGTTTTTGCTTTGACCCTATTGACCATATGCGGGTGTGCGTTGTCGTACATCGTTTCCTCTTTCTGGTCGCTTATCCCGACCCAAAATAGATAGCGACGTTGACGGTTGACCCAGGAGGCAAGAACTCTGCGAATAGGATTCCTTGCATATCCCAAAAAATTGTAAGCATAATCTTCCAAGCTGAAGGAGAAACTTTGAATTTTTAGCGAACCGGAGTATTTGGATGTTTCAAGACTAATCTGTCAAGGAAATGCGACGGTTTTCTCTGATTCTGTTGTTAATGTCCTCATAATGGCTGGCATTGCCGCTGACGCAGGCCGCCCCAAACATTGTTTATCGTCAAGGCTAAGTTTTCTTCCCAGAAACATTTTATACCATTTGCACACGTTGGAATAGTCCAGACAGTCAGCATCGTAAACTTCTACCACTTCCCCATTCCTCACCTTTATAATAGCTATAGACGATGTGATAACGGCGGCCATTTGTAAAACGATTTGTAGCATGTAGTTCGCATGCGAAGAACAGTTCTTGTTATGCAGTCTCTGCACATGTACTCAGCCTTCTTTTTGGCTATGTTAACTTTTACACAGCGGCTATATTTCCTCCGTTAAAAAATAAATGGCGTTACTTTCTGTTATCCCCTCGTACATTATTCATAAGTTGCAGCAAAAATTTCTAGATGTTCATTTCTTCAGTTTTTAGGGCGATAGAGAACTGTTAATATTAACACAGTTATATATGAAATTTTACACTAACTGATGAACAATAATTGGAAGCAATAATAACATTCAAGAATATTCGAGGGAAGGGTTCCTAGTACCAAAGACTGCCCAGTTCAAAATTTATTTGAGAAATTCGTATATTTCTGTTTCTAATGAAAATATTCATGATTCTGTTGTTTTTTTTTAATTTTTTGAAGTATTATGCTTAAAAGTAATGCATAAAATATTATCTGTCTAAATGCGCAAATTATTCTTTCATATTTGTATTAAATAATTTTAGAATGCATATGAAAGCACAAATGATGGCTACTCAAATGCATATTTAATAATATATTTCGTATTTATTACTTTTTAATATGGACAAGCACACTTGATATTTAAATCGTGAAATTAAATTCAAGAAATGGGTATTCTCATTATTAGTATTTAGCTCTTAAAAATTTTTATATGCCTACAGTTTGAACAAGATCGCTTTAGCGGTGATCATGCTCAAGAAATTCAGAAAAAATACAAACTTGAGAGATATTTAACCATAACAGAATATTTCCTTTCGGGCGCTCAAAGCAAAATTGTATACATGTATTTTAATTTTTCAGTTGGCGATCTAAAAACTGTTTGAAGTGCTCTAAAAACACAAATAAATCCTCTAGTCTTAAATTTTATTAATGATTAAAGAGTAACTATCATGTATTCTTTTAATTTTAATGAATTTTTAAAATATCATTATATTCAGTTTTAAGTCCATCAAGACGCTGATAAATTTTCACGAGTTTTTTTTCTTCTTTAAATGATAGGAATTAGAAGAAGAGAAGAAAGCAGCCGAGGAGTTAAAGAAGAAGCAGAAAGAAGGTCATTTTCTGAATCTTTTTGGCTCCTCGGGTGAACAAGTGAAAGGTGGTTTTACTTTCAGTTTGGCCAATCTGTTCACTTGCATGATCTGCACTCATCCCAAACCAAAAGAGAAAGAAATCTATTTGGTGAATATCATGGACAAACTTAAAGAAATGCAAGCTGCAATGAATGAGATGAAGCAGTAAATATCTTTATAATTTAAATATATTTACGTTCTGAAATAAATTTTATGGAATCATTTACATGCATCTGCGTTTTTCATCGTTATTCAGTTTTATATTTTAATTATTACCTTATAGAAGTCTTCCTACCCCAACGGGACATTTAGGCTTTCCTCGCCGTAAATCTTTGTCTCGCAATAGTGACTTGTCAAATAAGCATATGGATGCACTCGATGAAAAGGAAGCAGATGAAGGTTCTGACATGACAGACAACGATGATGATAGTAGCTCTCATTCTACAGGTTAGCCTTAACTTTGTTGTATTAATATAATGTATATTAGGAATTTAAAACTTTCAGCTATGTTCATTATCTTCCTATATGTCGCTTTATAGGCACGAAAGTTGAGCGAGATGATCTTCTTAATCCTTATTGGGCTGAAGATAAAGATTTGAAAAAGGGCCCTATAGATTTCCTCTCTGAACAGGAGAAACAGTTCTGGGTAGAACTTTTGGCTAAATACCTACATCCTATAGATGAAGATAAGGCAGAAAAAGCTCGAATTCAGACTGATCTAAAAGAACTAAGAAACAAATCAGTTCTCTCATTTTTCATGTTGAACGCACTTTTCATTCTTATAGTCTTTCTTTTGCAATTAAACAAGGACAATCTCTATGTTGAATGGCCGCTTGGAGTGAAATATAACATCACTTTCACTGAAGATTCGAATGAGGTAAATAATATTATGTTTATAATACAAGCAGTATAATGCCAAAAACTATGAGCAAATGGTAGTATCAAACAAAATAAGTACAGAAACCACAATCCCACAAATGAGTTTTTAAATCTGGAGCAACTAATGTATACTTCGAAGACATTATCCTCTATATCACCAGTGTCACGTATTTATGATGTGTAGTGACAGGAGAGTAAGGAGGGTAGAAGTTTTAAACAAAAATAACAAAAATTTAATATTGCTATTAAATCTCTACATAAAGTTCTAATGAACTATTCAGAATTATGGTTTGTATATCAATACAAAGTTGCAGCTACGCAATTAAAGTTTAGAATACAAAATTAATGAGGATTCTTAATTCGGGAACTCATTATATGAAATTAAGATTGAGCTTCTTAATTCTCTTCTTCGTAACCAGGAAAGGTCCATGCCCCACTATGGGGAGAGTGGGGAGCTCCGATCTGCTCGGAGAGATAAAAGACATACAATTAGCATATGGTTTGAACACAACGTTATTGCAGGCATGCAACTTAAAGAAAGCAGGAATAACAGTGACACGAAGAGATGGAGTTCTATCTCCCAAGCTTATTAGATATATTAATCTTACTATTTAATAAGGGGTCGACTGCTTCGGACGTTCGTCCTACGAGGTTTGGAGTGGTATAATGAAGACGCGGCACAATTCGAGGGCCCGTAAACTCAGGAACATTGTCTGGACGCCATAATGCATAAAAACCATGCAAAAAAATATATAAAAATATATAAAAATTATTAACACATGTATTAATATTACTGCTCATTGACTGAAGAGCAGTTGCACTCGCTATAGTGAACTGCTAACGTTAGCATAAAAATTCCCAAAGAAGAAGGCATTGAAGCCAAATAGTTAGCGCACATCTAATTTACAGCCAATGCTGTCTATTCTAATAGAATACGGAATGCTTCACTTACTGGTAGCCGATATGGAGTATTGCCTTACGCAAGCCAAGCAACGCGCATCAGCTGATGTCAACCTGCACGCTGCCGCTCGCAACTCCTCGCAATTCTCGGGTTCCGTAGCGATGTCCACTACGTTGCTGTCGATGTCAGCGTTGGCTTCGCCGTTCGAATCCAAAGTCTCTCGCTCAAGTCTGGGACTCTCACATAACTCTTTGTTCGCTGTTTCTCGGCTTGCTCGTCGTCGGGCACCGCACCAATTCGCAAAGCTCTTCTCCTTTTCGTCTACGCTTTCTTCCTTCTCTGCATTCCCGGGCTTCTCGGTAATCTTCTACTTTACCGGGCTCCTTCTCCACATTCTATTACTAATCTCATGCTTTCTTTTGTCCTCTTCAGAGCTTTTCCTAGTCTCAACCTTCTTGGTCGGTCTCCTGTTCCACTCTCCCTTTTTCCTATTCGCTCTCCACCTTCCTTCCCTGTCTTCTCTTTTCACTTCAATTTGGGCTCGCCCGCTCCTCTCCATTCCTCGAGGGGTCGGCTTCTCTGTCTCTCTTGTTTTATTATTTTTTTTTAATAAAAACCTTGCCGCTTTTAATTCTCTCGTTTCGATCCCTCTGTGATCGAAACGTAACTTTTTCCGCTGACAACCAGGAATTTCCAATTTAGACGCTGATGAAGAGGACAGTGTCTTTGAATTATAGTACATCCGTGGCTTCGGATTAAAAATCTCATTTGTGGAAATTGGTTTCTGTCCTTAATTTATTTGATACTAATATTATGTTGTTTGTTTCGATTTCATAGAAACTGAAGAAGTTTATTTACATTTTTAAAAATTAATATATCTGATTTGAAAAGATTATAAAGAGCAACCTGAAATATTTTAACTGAAACTAGACCAACCTTTCATTTAGATTTAATTTACAATTATTATTTATTTATTAATATTATTATTTTATCACTAATATCATGATTTATGATGTTCAATTCAATTATCAATTGAAGGGGTCGGTGTAATAAGGACCTAAACCACAGGAAGAAATTTATGAGAAAAATGACTTTATATTATTTAAAAATCTGTAAATCTGTATGGTTGATGTTTTGCTTTACTCTGATTGCGGTTTACTTATGCAGTTGTTACTGAAACATATTGTAAATGGATTTCACAAGCAGTAATTATTACATTTAGTAAGAATTTCCTCCTGTGGGTTAGGTTGGTTTGGTTTGGTTTGGTTTATTTGGTATTAACGTCCTTTTCAACTGCTATGGCCATTTCAGGACGGCGTTATAGGGGCCGCAAATTTTGCCTCGCAAGGGCCCGGCAAACGACTACACGGGATCAACGGCTTTACTTCCCTTCCGAAGGAAGTGCGTGATCTCAGGATTCCCCCCTGAAAAATCCTCGTCGTCCTCGGCCGGGATCGAACCCGCGAACTCGAGCATCAGAGGCGATCACGCAACCGCTGAGCCACCGAGACCGATGTGTGGGTTAGGTCTTTATTGCACCGAGCCCTTCAATTATACAGGGTGCTTTTGAAAATGATACAGGGTGCTTTTGTCGTGAGATACCTAGCGATGTTCTGCACCTTAAAATAAACCCAAGTTTCCTCATACGTTTTGTCGAAATTGCATTCCTTAAAGGAGTAAACAGCTCGTGAAGTTCGGTTAAATTCCTCCCATAACGTAAACAGAAGCGCATGAAAAAGTCAACACCATCACGTGTTCCATTAATAGGTTTCTGCGAACTACCTGTGTACTAATGTGTTGGCCCTAAACTCTCAACCACTCTTACAGGAAAGCCAAATTAGGCTAATGGAAACTGCGTGATCGAAAACATACTTCAATTAAACATGCTTTTTTCAATTGCCACTCGATTTTAAAACGAAGAAATCTTGCGTTAACAAAATCGCGTCAATGACCACTTTACATAGGCCTAAATGAGGTTCGGACAGAACATGCATTTTACTACAGAGATACTTTTCTTGATTGTCGAGGCAATTACTTGTTTACCATCTTATCAATCGATTGTGAGTGTCTACTGGATTTAATGGTTTTAGGGCCAACATGGTTTTAGGGCCAACATGAGTTTAAAAATGGCATATATGGGATTGACTGATCACCATAAAAGTTGGCACATGTGAGTGTTTTTTTATGGAGAAGGTTTCTATGCTATGCATTTTACTTTAACTCCCCACTAGATGGCGCTGCAGCACTTATAATTTTCAGATATTGCAAAATTTCATCAAAAAAAGAGCCCGAGCAACGCCGGGTTTATCAGCTAGTATAATCTAAAAATCTTCATGTGATCTCTCATCAGTTTTCGGCATACTTTGAAACTATGACCATGTGAAGTATTAAATTTATTATAGGTATTATTAAATCATCTAACAACTTTTAATTCGTCAGCTTCTAACTATGCAGATTTTAACATAAATCTCATTGCCGGTATCTGCTAGTTTAACGTTCTACTTAGCGTTTTTCATCGCAGAATTATGGTGCTTTCCCTATTACCCGATTATAATTTTCATTCATTTAGAAAGACTCGCAGGGGTTATGCAATTAATCTTGCTATCAGATGGAATTCACATTACCTAGGACATTACCTTGCTGTAAGCTAGTGATGGGCGATGCTGGATCAGCGATATTCAATACTAGTATCGAGTGTTGAAAGTTTATTCGATACTTATGCTCGAAACTTATTGCAAAGTTTGCGATACTTATTCGATGCCACAGTATTCGATACTGAAATTCACTAGTAAGAAAGACAATGTTAAATGACCTATCAAACAAAAAAAAATTTATGCGAATCGATGAATGCCCAAAATGTAACCACAAAAAATTAAGACGAAAAGACATTTTAAAAATGTTTCCAATTAAATAGTATTGAATTTTAATAATTAAACAGAACAGGCCCAAAGACCGAACCTTGTGGAACACCGGCCTCTACCTTACGGGGGCGTGGCTAGATTTTCGCCAATTTTAGCTTGATAGAACTTTTTGATAAGAAAAGATTTCACCATCGAAATCAAATCAGGAGGAAACCAGTCTTCAATCATCTTGAGTATCTTTAATATTACGCATCAATTTTTTGCCTGTTTGATCCGTCATGTGGATTCCTTTAAATCATGGATCCAGGAGAGTTGGTACAGCCCTTTTCTTCTTGGTGTCAAGCAACGCCACCTAGAAACAGGTGGCGTTGTGTCAAGAGCAACGAATCTCTTTGCCAATACGCAGAATTCCACCTTGTCTGTACGTTTTGTCTCAACTGTACACCACTGGTTCAAATTATCTTGCTCACGCTCATCTGAAATGCGCATCGAAGATTTCGTTGCTTACCTGTGTGGAAAAGCGGGATTTATGTCTTACTTTTTCTAATTTTATTGGTTACTGTGGTAACTTTTTTTTTTTTTTTGTTTATTATTGGTTTCTGTAGTAACCTTTTTGTAGATTACCATTTTGTTCCATTCTTTTTCTATTCTTAACAATATATTTTAACGAGTAGGTTGAAGCCAAGAAACTGATGACATTAAAGCTACAGTGAATACAGGTAGAAAAGAAAACGCAATTCCACATAAAGATATTTAAAACAATTGACTCTTGTTTATTTTGGGGTTAAAGCCTCCTTCATCAGCGAGTGACAAGAGAACATTACAAGGCGGGTAGTTTATAAAAGAAATTGTAATACATTAACAAAAAAATAACTACAATTCAAATCAGTATATTATATGATAATCATTCAGCTACTGGCAGCTGTATATAGTAAAATAGTATAAAAGATAAAATCCAGAAAGAAACTATAGTAAAATGGTATAATTCCTGTGTTTACTATTCATGCAACTAAGGAACTACAACTACTGTATTAAACTTTCATGAATATATTCAAATTATTAATTTAAAAAATTGCCCAGTCAACTACTGAATAGTGATTTAGGACCTATGCTGGAAGCTGATTGGATGTCTGTAGTTGGACACATTATACCCGATTTGGCCTTCTTGGTTATTTTATTTTGTTCTTTTTGTTCGTTTTATTCATATTGCGTAGTTTAATGTTCTCATGTCACTGGCTGATGAAGGAGGTTTAACCCCGAAACGTAGAGAGGTTGGGCAAAAATATGGAAGCATTTACAAGGTAGAAAAGGGAAGGAAAAAATTCTGCAACTTGGACTTTAACAGGGACTATGCCTTTTCCGGCAACACGGACAATAAACTGCAAAAGACAATTATCCTCTTTTTTTATATAAATTTATTTGATGGTTTAAAGGATGGGTCCGATATCTGCAACTGGTCGCAACTACGAGCCATTATGACTACTACTGCGAGTAGGAGGCGTAGTCCCAGAGATTCCATTCCCATAGGCGCGATTTGCAATTACGATTTAGCACTGCGCATGCAGGGGCTGGAGCGAGACCTTCTTGTCGAGAGAGAATAAACATGGTGTCTAGTTTATCGATACGCAGGTGATAGTGTTGTTTCCTTACGTTTGTATACAGCTTTAAAAAGCCCTATGTCCATTAAGAATTTTCAAATAATAAGAAGGGAAACAGTTTTACATTCATCTATAATAATTTATTTGATATCCCTACAGCAGCACATAAAGCTGGAGCATGGAGCATCGCAATTGACGATCGATGAATGTCTCTTCCCCTTTCCCCCAACTCTATTCTTCTAGCTGGTTTTGGCGCTGATAAAAATAGAAAAAAACTTTTAGTTCACAAATAAAAAAGAATTAAGCCTTCTGTAATTGATAAGCTTTATATAAAAGAATTATATCTCAACAACAAAAAGGTCACCCAAAAATGAATAAAAGCTTTTTGTCACCCCCCCCCCCTAAAATACAAAATATACAGTAAACTATCAAATGTTTCTCATATTTACACGTTTAAAATTGGAATTTTAAATTGCAAAGAAATATCAAAATAGATAACATTTTTATGCTTAAAATGTAACATCAAAAAACGAATCTTCTTTTGATTTAAAATACTTCTATGGAATCGAACAAAGCATTCAACATAATAATATATTTTCAAACTAATTACACTGGCCAACAAAATTTAAGATTTTTTTCTTGTGACAAAATGAAAGTGGGCGATTTTTGGTAGTATTTTTTCTGCTGATTACGAATATAATTTTTAAATTTCTCTAGCATGCACAGCTTTCTTGTTTTACAATGAAACATTTTTTAAATCATTCAGTGTTTGGGGTCTGATAAATTTCCTTGCGGCCCCAAAATATGGATACTTTAACAATGTAGCCGCTTCTCTTCACTCCCATTACTTTAACATAGAAGTCTCGATGTGCATAACTTGGAAACTTGACGTGATAGAAAAAAATCTAAAAGCAGATTCGGATTCTACCTACAAATTACTACTAAGAACATTCTGTGTGGTCTTAGTCACAAAATGTGTGTTGACTAGTGTTATTAATCATTAAAATGTGTAATTTAAAATTTTACTTTCAAATTGCTTCAATTTATTTTATCAGAAGTAAATTGAAAATCGTGGAATTACAGTTATAAAATAAATGAAAATTTTTATATGCTTGGATGTTCCTCTAGTTTGCTAAATTATATTATAATTCAATAGTCTCCAACTGTTAGAGTATTGTATCATTTATATTTATTATGATCAATTTATTTTTGATAAAAACATTTCAACGCAGTTAGTTACACATTTTAATTATATATTTTGAAAATATTTATATTGTTTTCTGATCGAATCCAAATTATACAGATATTTTTATAAGTATTTTAATATTTTGTATAAAAATGAATCTTTTTTTTTTTAACTTTACGCTTAAAAAGTTTTTTGTTTATATTTTTTTTAATATTTTTTATTGATAAGCAGGAAGCAACCAAATCTTTTGTTGCATATTAAATGAGGAATTGATTTATTTGTAACTTTATTTTCATTAACATGGAATTTCTATAATAGGCTTCGTAAATTTTTCTGCTCTCATTTTCATTTATCATTGTGTAGTAAAAGAACAGTAATTTACTGTCAGTAAAGCACTAGCAGCTTGCTTTTTGTAAGATTTTAAGTTAGAGATAATTAAACAAAAATTATTCATTTATTTTTGTTTATATTACTTCATTTATGTAATTATTCTTGTTTTTGATTTTCAAATTGCAAATGTGAATTGCAAGTTTTGAAATATTTGTAAAAACTTTCGAACTGTAATATTGCAATTTTTAATGAACATAGTAATTGGGGAAACCTGTTATGTTCACAATAAATAAATAAATAAATAAATAAATAAATAAATAAACTATTAGTGAGACTGGATAAATTTTGATCGTATTTTTCAACTCTTTGCGTTTTCAATCGTTTTCATAGGTTCGCGTAACGAAAGAACATCTCCATCTTGAACCTATTGGTCTGGTATTTGTTTTCTTCTTTGCTCTGATCATTGTCATCCAGTTTCTGGCCATGCTTTTTCATCGTTTTGGAACCCTGTCCCACATCCTCGCCTCCACAGAACTCAGCTGCTGGAAACGGAATCAGGACGATATCACTGGCGACGATTTTGTCAAGAAGAACGCCGTGGAAATTGTCCGAAATTTACAGGTAATTTTTTAATGGTTAACAACCATTCGCGAAAAGTTTCTAAGTAGAATAAAAGATTTATACATTATCATAGGAATAATTCTTTTAATACAGTTAGATAAAAATAAATAAAATAAATTAATGTAGATGATACATAAATAATACCTAAAAGATTCGGAGTTGAAGTTAAGAATCGCATATTATTAAATCAAATTAATTTTTTCCAATGCAATTTGTAGAAAACAATTTTACAATGAATCGAGAGTTAAAGAATGTTTAATATTGTAACGTAATTCTTGTTAGATAAGTGGAAATGGAAGCAGCGGCGCCGCTGGTGTAGTGGTATCATGCAAGATTCCCATTCTTGTGACTCGGGTTCGATTCCCGGGCGGCGCAATCAATTTTTTTTTTTAATTTTTGCATGTACTAAAATGCATTATTCTGCAAATTAATTTTTAAGTAATATTCATTAAATAATAAACCATTTTTATTATATTCTTCTTGACCGCTTCGTGGTATTCATAATGTACTTAAAAATGAAAAATTCTTTAATTTGACCTGTTCTTGGATAATCAGCTTGACGTTTTGTTTTTGGCTATTTAATTTAGCCGAATTTATTTTTTCTGATCAGTTAATCTTAACTTATGTGCTATGTGATAAGAGTATGACATATGAATCCACATCAAGTGAAACAGTTGATACCAAAATGTCAACTACACATTTTTTCGAGCTCATCAATTTACACAATTACTGTACACCATATTTCGTGATCTTAGTTAATTAAGTATGTCATACAATTAAAAATAACTGGAAATATGAGATTCAAAATTATTTTATAACATAGAAAGATTTTTTGTACATAATTGCTTTTTAAATTTATTAGAAATTAAAGGGACTAGACGACGATGAAAGTGACTCGGGAACAGATAATCTGGGACGAAGAAAAACGATTCATAATTTGGAAAAGTCTTATAAACGGAAGCAAACAGTTGGCACTTTGGACGTTGCATTTAGAAAGCGTTTCATGGATATCGGGAAACATAAAGAAGGTAGGTTTGACTATATTTATTAATTAATGAGTTCGATTCTTATTTAACGATAATTATATTTTCAAATCAACAATTTAAAAAAAAAAGCAAATGATATAATACATTACTATAAATTAAACTTAAAGTCACTCTCAAAGTCGTCCATACAAATAAGAATCCGTCATAACAAGAATAAGAAAAACTATGGAAAAGATATCTGGGATTGGGCAGATCGTAGTTTCGTATTTCCACGTAATTTAGTAAGATGAAATACAACAGTAATTTATAATAAAGTAGTCACATAAAATGAAATTAGAGCGTGGTTGGAGGACAAAGCAATCAAATTTTCGAACTTTCTCTCATTTAGAAGATCTCTTGCGATGATTTCCTTGAATTTTGCATACATAGATCTAGTATTAAAATAGGTATAAGCTAAGACTGTCCATCCTTCCAGTACTTACTTAAGTACACATTAAAATCACGTTTCTTACTCAACCAGCGCTTTTTAGTTGCATGTTTGAACGCCTTATAGAAGTTTTTTCTTCTTCTGAAATGATTAACGATTTTATGGGAATATAATTTCATTTCTTGAACTATTTTGGATATCCAGGACATCAAATATCGGATTAATTCAGTCTCAAATGTGGGTTTTCTCTTTTCTTTTTTTCCCTTAATTTTTCTCAAATGTCATGTCACTATTTGTCATGATTTATTCGACTTTCATTCTGAAATCACTCGAACATCACTATTATTTTTGGGCAGTTTGATCTTATCCTCTACCATTACCCTCTTGATAAAAGGAGATCTTTGATATTATTGTAAGAGATGGAAATCAACGTTCGTTGGTTAATTAATAGGCTACAAAAACTGATTTTTTAGAATAAACACATGATAAATTTACAGGGTGATCCAAAAGTAAAAAAGAAAAAGTAAAAATTCAGTAATTCGAAAAGTATAGTCAGTAATACGATGCATTTTTTTCACAGAAATGCACAGAATGACCTGGGCATTTTTTTTTTAATATTGAAAAATTATATTGCTAGAAAAGTGACATTTGTCACCGGCAGATTGCGCCTCATTTGTGTCGGTCATTTGTACAGTGGCGCATCACAGTCAATACCCTCTATATCTCCTTAGCAATAAAGCTAAGATTACAAATGTTCATTGTGACGATCGTCATTCATGAGAATGATGTGGCATTGCACTCTGCACAGCATCGAAGAAGTTTTTATCTGTAATTCCTGTCACATGATGGCGATTAGTTTCTTTCAATATAGCCAGTGACGTTGACCGACCTCTGTGCACCATGATTTCAAGTAATCCCATAACCAAAAGTTACAAGGTGTAAGGTCTGGAGACCTTGGCTACCGGCATCTATCGTAGACCCTCAGTGGGCACACACTTCTTCCGCTGGACACTACAGATCATTTGCTGGACAAATCATTTATTTTTCCTTTGTGATATTTACATATTATGGTCTGTATAATTAATTTAAGGTCTTTGTATCGCTATTATATATATGAAATATGGAGGATTTGCAATACATTTTATATTTTATTGATGAAAGAATCCACTAACCGGTTTCGCAATTTTGTTCCCGGCATTATCAAGTTGATGGAATTAATTAGCTGGCCATAGCCTCTCTTATCATTATATATGTTACTGACATCAATATAAAAACCATACAAATTCTCGTGGGAACAATGGGGGCAAGAGGTTTTGTGTCTTCTCCTCTCTTATTTTATAAAAGCACAATAAATTTGTTGTCACTCGGCAATAATATACTGACCTGAAAGGTATCGCTTGCGGCACGGCGAGATTGCTGTAAAAAATCGCGTGACACTTGGAAGGTCTACTATCGGGTGACAAATGTAAATGTAGTGGGAATAAAATGTTTCATTATTAAAAAAAATTCCAGGTCTTTCTGTGAAAACCGCATCATGCTACTATATATACTTTCAGAATTTTTGAATTTTTACTTTTTCTGTTACTTCTCAATTTTCTGTATATTAAGCAAGTTGAGAATCGCGAGCTTGCATTATCAAAAAACGAACTTAAAACTTAATTACCGGTGCTGAATTCTGTGTGTTTATGTGTGCCCACAAAATAATTTGGTTTTTGAAATTTTAACTTCGGATTCTTAAAAATCATCAAAAGTAGAATAGAAATGTGTCAAAGATTGGCCCTGTAACTTTGTTTTCATCGTTAAACTTGTTTATATGATTTGCACGTATAAAGATCATGAAGTATAATAAAGTTCAATATTTTTAAGACTTTGAACTCAATTTTATCGATGAAGACAAAGAAATTGATGACCGGTCTTCGAGACACTCCTATTCTAATTTTTCATGATCTTTCAGAAAATGAAATCAGAATTTTAAAGATCCAAATCTTTTTGCGGATACACGAACATACTCATAAATTTCAATAACGAACTTTTTAAGTTCTTTGAAAATCTAACATTCAACTAATATTTTTGCTTGTCTATTATTGCAGGTACTCCTGTACTGAATGGAATGCCACGAATGAGTGTTAACTTTCAAGATGAGAAAACGATGCGTGCCATCCAGCGGAGACGGGACACAGTCATGGGAGATAGGGCGAGAATGCAAACGCTAGGTGCACGCAACAGCTTCAACAATCATCGCAATCGTCATCGAAAGAGCAGCAATCTATCGACAACTTTTCAACTAAATGGCCAGGTGCCACAAGGAGGAATAGCAAATCCGGAATTCGAAAACAGTGACAATGAATCGAGAGACATATCTCCTATCTACCAGCGAGGTAGTATTGCCTCTGTACGAAACGAGTTTAAAGTCGACTTTTGAAAATGTGGTTCAGACTCTAAGTTCTCTAATATACGGTCTGTAATGACAAATGGCCTTTCTCTAAATGAAGTCAACGAGCCATATCGTGTACAACGTCATAAATGTGAAATGACTGTGTAGAGTGTGAATCTTCAGATATTGGCTAAGCTGCCTACTATTTTAATAAGTTTAGTAACTCAAAGCATTAAAAAAACGCGCGAAATAGGCAATATTTTGAAATTCATCTTATTTTTGCCTCGAATAAAAGATGTAATTTATGTAAATATTTTTCTTAAAAAAAGCAACCCAATTAGATTCAGGTATTTAAAGTTTTCAGAACTGTTGAACTTTTTTAATTTATTTTTTATAAATTTGCAACCCGTTAATAAAGTTTTTTTTTGTAAGCATTTTGTAATTTATTCAGATAAAACATTTCATCTTCTATGTTGGTTGCCTTCTCTTAATCGCTCGGTTGTGGTGACTCCAATGACTCAGACTCAGATCTTCAGGTTGGAGTCATCGAGATCTAAACTAACGCATGCGTATTTTAATCACTAGACTTGACGATCTTCACAATGCGAACACGAAAAAAGACTTTAAAATGACGGGGTTGGTCTGGAGACCATCTCTTTTGCATAGTTTTTACTTTTATGGGCTATTTTTTCCCTGATATCTCATGAAGTTTAGAAAGGGAAAGAAAAATATTGTAAATCCACAGCTGCCAATTTCTTCGAGTTACCACTCACCGTGTTGTGGTTTCTCCAAGCGTCCTTTATTCCTGCTATTAGCAAGTGATCACGTGACTTGGAGCCTTGATTCCGAACACATCGTTGATTAGCATGCAAATAATTTAATATTTTAAAGTTGAGGAGCTATCTGTTATAAATATAAAATTGACAAATTTCGCTATGAATCCTAACAAAGGAAAGAAAAACCAATAATAACTGAAAATAAGATATTCTAGTGAAACCATATGTTAAAACAAGAAATTAATCTCCCCGAGGAGGCTACAGAAAAGTAGTGGAAGCACTGGGTTCATCTATTTTTAATCCTCATTGGCTTTATCAAAAAAATTGGTTCTCTCGAACGTAGTATTTAGGAAATGTAAAGCAGCTCGATCTTCTTTCGTTTCTCATCATTTCCGATCGAATGATATATCACATGCCATATGTTGCCATTTGAAAACATTAACAGTTCTAAAAAAATACGTGACTTCTACCCCCACAACGCCGACCCCACTGGGACAAATGGCACAAGTTTCACAGTATTGCAGATCTTGCCTAAAGGAATCGGCATACCGAATTTTTTTTCTTTACATACCTATATACCATATAAATCAGCTGGTTCCCTCTTAAGTCCCATCTAATTAACTCCGACCCCAGTACCGAATAAAACCAAACTAATAGGACATGTTCAAAGTAAGTTACATCCCGAATTTCAATCTTCTTCAAAAAATGTATAAAATATGAAGGGGACGGACAGACGGACATTGTCAAACCGATAAATACCTCCATTCTTTCGCTACTTAATAATTGGGAAACAGAGAAGTTGATGATATACGCAAGCTAGAAATGGTATTATCTAAACGAAATGTAAAAATGCATAAATCACAAATTAGAATAAATAGTTACTACTTTAGGAGGAATTTATATTTTATGTTGAATTATCGTTTTTAATAATTTGAAAAATATTAGTTGCCATTACTATAATTTTCATGATAATTTTAAGATTTTCTTTTAGAGAAATTGTTTTACCCAATTTTCGTTGTATGTAATTTGATTGCATAGTAACATTCCACAAGATGCGGAATTCAAATTGCTGGTCATCCAAAATCCTCAGATATACACAAAAAGTGCCAAAAGTCTTGGGAGCGTCTTTCAGCGTCATACCTCCGATGACCCAAACCACCAAGTTCCCGATTTTCAACCATCTACATCTATGTGTCTTCATGAAATCACACAGGCAGAGCTTAACGATGGAATGGAAGTATGCTAGCTGAATATTGCTGGCCTGTTATCAAAGACACACAAACAGATGCCTACAAGAGGAAACGGCCAAAAATAAAACCATTTTAGTGTTTATGTTTTCTATAATCAAGCTTTAGTTACATTTCTCTGAGAAGTGGGTCTCCTATAAAAACTGGACGTGATGGACCAATTCGGTTTTGATATATGAATCAAACAGTTTTTGTTTATACAGAATCACATAGTTTATCTAAAAGACAGAAAAAGTTCAAATTTGTTGTACAGTGTATTCGATACCCAATACTCGATACCGAAGTATCGCCCATCACTAATCTGTGCTATTCAACATGGCGCTTCCAAGAGAGCAAAAGCTGCTGCTGCTACGAACCATCATCATCGTTATCAGCCAACTAATGAAAAGTCACAGTTCCGAAGAGACTGTGGAAGAAGATTTTATCGAAATCATAAATTTGCTGCATTTGAACATGCCTAATCATGGGTGTGCGCCTCCGTAAAAACGAGCGAAAATAATGAATCATATCGAGTCGACGATAAGTGAATAAACGCTAGACGATTTTAAAAGTCACTTCAGATTAAAAAAGACAACGTTGAAGGTAAATATCTTATAATGGCAATACATTTTATTATTATTTTAATGGAAAAATTACATTTCACTTCTTAAACCTTTTTTGGGGATGGGGGGGGGGGGGAGGGATTGAAAAACCCTCCCCTTTCATCTGTTCTTGGTAACTGTTTAAGTGTGTATTCTTAAGTAGGGTTACCGTAAGTTATTATGCGTTTTAAACTGGGGACACTCGTTTTTCAGGTGAAACATTTCTATAGGCTCCATTTCAATTCTTCCCCCTTTTTTAGCACATTTTCTATATATAGAAATGTGCTTATGTGATCGGTTTGTCCAGCTGTCCGTCTGTCCGTCCGTCTGTCTGTAGACAATCCCACAATACATTGCGTTGCAAAAGAAAGAGTGCATGTATTGAATTGCTGGAAGACACGAATTATCCTCGCATACGGGAAAACGCGTGTTGAGAACATACATGGGTTCGGCTCTGCGCGTGCTCTAAACGTTAATGAGATGGTGCGCGTGCAGGATGCACGTGTTTGACGATTATTGAAAGGGCAGTTCGGTCTCTAATTTTTTATTCCTAGGGAGCTTAGTATTTATTACAATAACTTGAAAACGAATTAACTTTTTCAAAGTCTATTTTCACCAATACGGGACAGAGCACGAACAAGTACGAACGTGCGATAGCCGGAATAAGTACGTACTATAATGGTACGTGCTTTAATGGTACCATTATGATACCCCCTTAAAAACTTCCTATAACCAGATATGGCATGTAATATATCAAACAAATCGTCACAACATATCATGAACAATATATAAGAGTAACTAGTGATAGGAGGTATTTGTCTAATGGCACGTGTACGTGCAAGGATGTCTCATGAATGAATATAA
>JAHWFO010077053.1:912064-923636 GCA_023313115.1 Rhysida immarginata | reverse complement strand
TTTTCTGGATTTTTTCTTTGGTTTTCATAAATCAACATACAAATTAGCATGTTGAAAGCTTACTTTTTCCATTGGTCATAAAATATGGACTTTGTTATTTGATTTACAATTTATTTAAAGTACCCAGGACTGTTTTTCGATTTATTATAAAGTAGCCGATACACACGGCGTTGCTTGGACTCTATTTTGATGAAAATTTGCAATTTCTGAATGTGAATATAGAGAAAAGGTGAACATTATTCTCCACTTTTTCTCTCCGGCCCTGAGTCAAACTCACTCAGCTAAAGCAACACCACCTAAAGATATATCTTTAGGTGGTGTAGGCTAAAGGGTCGGTGATTGGAGAGAAGTGAAACAAACTACAATAACAACATTTTTAAATTGTTTGTCTGTCTGTGTGTCTGTTTGAACACGCTAATCTCCAAAACAACTTGACGATTAATCATGGGGTTTTCACAGGTAAGTTGAGCGTAGCTTGCGGCAACATATAGACTTACGAAAAAAAAGATATCTTAAATTTAAAATTTTAGTTCAGTTGTAGAAAAACCAGAAGATGGCGCTTCATTTAAAGGCGCTCATATATAACAATAGCGAAGCATTGCCGGGTCTGCTAGTCATTATATGAAATAGGAATCAAAATGGCTGCCTGCAACAATGAATTGTCCATACTTTCTTTTTACAGTGCTTTAGGCCTTATGCGACACCTCCTAGAAAGAAACTCTCACAATTCAAAAGTCATACATAGTTCCATCATCATAATTCGACCATTGTTAATCCCTAAATTTGGTAACAAATATCTATTTAGATTGCTTACAAAACCAACAATATTCGTGTTTAAACAATGGTACGATCATTTATCATTATTTATAATCTTCTTTCGAGGGATAATTCTATTAAACTTTTTATTCATTTCGACCATATTTTAATTTATATTTTGTTTGTTTTTCTTAGGAACCCTGTGGCAAGGAAATGGCACCCCTTCCTCTACACAAAGCATTGAATGAAATGAGATTGACCAACACAATGACTGACGTTATCCTCGTTTGTGAAGACGGAGAATTGCAAGCTCACCAGCTTATCCTTTCGTGTAAGTCAGTTTATTTCAAGGCAATGTTTTCAAGCAATTTTAAAGAGTCCATAACGCAACGGATTGACTATTGCAAAACTGAAAACAGAATAAGCGTGAAAATAATGAACAAAATTCTCGATTACATTTATTCGGATTCAACTGATGACATTGTTAACGAAGATTTAGATTCTATTAAAGCAATTCATCGGGCATCTCATTTGTTTCAGTTAAAAGATTTAAGTGATTTCTGTTGGGAGTTAATTAAACAATTACTCGACATTAAAAATTTCCTTGACATTTGGAATATTACTGGGATTTATGGAAGTGAAGACGATATACCTCATGTCATATATTTCACGTTGAAGAATTTACCAACAATATTTCAAAGCGAAGACCATGTTGATCTTTTAATGTCACCATTGATGAAATCTGTTGTGGAGGAAATACAGAAACATTTCATTCCAATTCCAGATATTGTCTTAGATGGAATTATAAGATGGAGTAAAAACCAAAATATTTCATCTGAGAGTTTCCATGATCTTCTTCTTAGTTTAAACTTCAGCAACGTTTCAAAAGAATACATGATGCAGTTCATAGAAAATGACGAGTTAATTTCAACGCAAAAATTTGCGAAGAAATTTTTGAAAGTTCAAATACTGCCAAAACTTAAAGAAAAGAGTGATCTACAAAATCTCACTATGACCCTCAAAATACCCATGAGCTGTTCCAGTAAAAGAAATATTAATTTGTCTTTTCGGTACATTTTCATGAGCTGTTATAATGCAGTTGTTGGTGACTATCTACTCAATGAAAAGGGTTCAATTAAAATCGTTGATACTTGCGACGTCAACAGCACTAATATCATCACTAATTTGCCTTTCGTCTTTGGTGGAAGCGTGTGCACTCCCATTCTAATTAATTCTTCCCTGTATATTATCGGAGCGGTTACGAAATACAGTTGTAGTTCCAATCAATCCTTTCTTAGGTTTGATTTGCGTAAGAAAACATTGAAAATACAACCCTCTCTCCCAGAATTTGCATGGAACCCAGATGTCTGCATAGTTGATGGCATTATTTTCATTATCACTTCCTTTGGTTATCAAAATGCTATCGTCCAGCGGTTTACTCCTGTCTCTGAATCCTGGACAAAGTTTTCGTTAAGTAATGAAGTCATTAATGGTGTAAATTTAAATTCATCTCTATATCTGTTGGCTTTGTATTCCCCCGAACGATATTGTTTGTATAGATTTGTCGATAATTGCTTTAAAGTACATTGCCAAGTCCCATTGCCTACTGTTAAGGCAAACAGTGAAGAAGCAGATCCCTCTAGTGCACCAGTAAAGCCAAATTTTTATATGCAAAGAAAACTCCTTTCTCACAGGAATAAACTCTATGTATTCAGGTTTTGCAATCACGACGAATACAGCCACTATGCAGTGTCCAATTCAGACGTTTCAGAATGGGATGTTAAAAAATTAAATTTCAGACAAATATTACCAAACCCTTCGTTTAAGTTTGAATGTTTTTCTCATGTAAATGGTGGCATTCTTTTTTATGAGAAATCTACCAGAAAAGTATACTTTCTCGATGAAGAAAATGAAAGCAATGATGTACTTGATATGATGACTCTTAATGAGTCTATGGAAACGAATGTAAATTTTGAGATGGCTCATTATGAAAAGTTTGAAATCCTGTCGATTCTACAGTAAATACAATAAATTTACAATGCACTAAAATTGTTATTTTCTATTGAAAGTTTTGGTTTTATTTCAGTGAATTAACCATTCTAATAAAATGTTAATAAAATCAGTTTGTTTTTGTTTACGTTAAGTAATGAAGTCATTAATGGTGTAAATTTATATTCACCTCTATATCTGTTGGCTTTTGTATTCCTCCGAACGATATACAGGTGAATACAAAAGTCTGAACCCCCCTTTTAATTTTTGACCGAAGCAGATATGTCAATTTTGATGAATCCAATGAATAGGAAGTTGTGGGTGGCCTATCCCATGGTGCACTTTTCATCATCCCAAATATGAAAATTAGGACACATTCAAAATTTATCTCAAAAACCGTAAGGGATAGAGAAACAAACGCAATTGCAAATTTGTTCAGCATAAAAAAACAAACAAAAGAAAAAAAATCATCCAAATCGGACCAACCAATCACCCACAATCACGTGGTGAACTGTTTGTAGCTTACAAACAGTCACACTGCACAAACAAGTTACTTCAAACAGTTTAAAAAGAAAGTTAATCAACAAAATGCTCGATGTGACGACCGTGGGCACCATAACACAATTGGGCACGGAACCTAACTGACGCCAAAACATCGGCAGGCATGGCTGGTGTCACTCCTCGGCACGCTTCCTGGATTCGTTGAACCAGATCCTCCAGTAAGGCGGGCTGCGTAGCATACACCTTGTCATTCAGGTATCCCCACAAGAAAAAGTCAAGTGGTGTAAAATCAAGGGCGCGGGATGGCCAACGAACTGGTCCTCCTCGGCCAATCCATTGTTGTCCAAACATCTCACTTAGACGCTCGCGAACGACCAACCCGTAATGTGGAGGAGCTCCATCATGCTGAAACCACGTGCGCTGATACGAGGCGAATGGCAAATTGTCAATGAAGTCTGTGACTACCACGTTGAGAATTTCAGCCCGGTAGCATTCTGCAGTCAGTGTTCCATCGTAAAAATACGGTCCAACCACAGTGTCATTGTACAATCCACACAAAACATTGATTCTCCAGTTCACTTGATGAGTTGCTTCTCGCAGACATCGTGGGTTTTCGTCTGCCCAATGATGATGGTTGTGCCTGTTGATAACTCCATCCCTGGTGAACTGGGCTTCATCTATCAACAACACCTCATGAATGAAGTTTGGATTGTCATCCAGGCAGGTAAGTAACCAGGTGCAGAAGGCGGCCCTAGCAACATAATCCAATGACAGAAACTCCTGGTGACAATGAATATGGTATGGGTGAAAATGATGTGCGTGTAGAATGTTGAGAACAGCAATTGCTCTGCTGTTTGTGTGGGGATTTGCAGCAACTACAGCCAGAACTAGTGTTGTTGTATCCTCGTCGCCTTGTGCCCTTGGTCATCCTCGTTCTGCGTTAACATTCTCTGTAGCCTCGAATCTTTGAATAATGTGACGCACTGTTTGACGAGATGTGACGCAGCATGTAGGTTTCTCCTTGTCTCTCCGAAGCAGAAGATCACATTGACCATTTCCGGAACAGTGTAGCTTGCCATCCTGGAATTGTTCTGTCTTCTGTGTGCTGAAACATGACTTTTATTTGCTTTTCCGCATGAAAGTGAATGTGAGTATGCTAATTTATGTTAATATTTTGATTTGCATGCTTTACATGGTGGAAATGTCAACATTCAGTTTTCCTTGTGCAGTGTGACTGTTTGTAAGCTACAAACAGTTCACCGCGTGATTGTGGGTGATTGGTTGGTCCGATTTGGATGATTTTTTTTGTTTTGTTTGTTTTTTCATGCTGAACAAGTTTAAGTTTGCAATTGGGTTTTTTTCTCTATCCCTTACGGTTTTTGAGATAAATTTTGAATGTGTCCTAATTTGCATATTTGGGATGATGATAAGTGCACCATGGGAATAGGCCACCCAGAACTTCCTATTCATTGGTTTCATCAAAATTGACATATCTGCTTCGGTTCAAAAAATAAAAGGGGGGTTCAGGCTTTTGTATTCACCCCGTAGTTTGTATCGATTGATCAGTGGTCGCTTTAATGTATATTGCCAAGTCCCACTGCTTGCAGTTAACATAACTATTAAAGAAGCATATCCCTCTAGTCTACCAGCGACGACAAAATTTTCATGTGCAAAGAAGACTCCTTTTTCACAAGAACAAATTCTGAGAAAGGAGTTTAAGTGCATAACATATATAAAATTCATTAGTGGGAGTACGAGTAAAAATCTTTCCCTTCAGTATAAGGTGAATCGGACGCGACAAAAAGTGCAGTTGAGTAAAATGATGAACGATGTTTTTTTATGTTGGTAAAACGTAATGAATACTTCCAAATGGGTTAGAGTGACATAGTGACGTCGGAGATATTAATAGGTTGAGCTACAGAAATTGAAAATGGCTATGATTATTGGTTTGGTTTATTAGAAACTTGGCGTCGACTACTAAGGTCATTTTGCGCCTTTTACACAAGTTATAACAGTACGCAGCCCGGGACAAACACAAACATCCATGCCCACGGCGGGATTCGAACCCACGACCAGGCGGACTCGAGTACTAGAAAGCCTACGCCCTAGTCCTCTCGGCCACCTGGCCGGCCTATGATTATTGAAGCGATGATATCATGGGTGATCTTAATCGCAGTTTTGCGACTAGCCATTTTGTCAAGAAATATTTGACTTCTGATATGTTCTGAGAAATTGTTTTTTTGTGAATTTATACATGATTCCTTAATTCTAGAAATTTTTATGATAAATCAATTATATTTTTGTGTTTATTTCGTTTAATTTATTAAAAAAAATCTGATATTAAAAAAATTATAAACGATTAATGACAGCTTTACAGAAATGAAATATGCAATTTCGGCATTTTCTTAAAAATTGTTAAAAGAAAGCTATCGGTAAAATGAATAAAATAGAGTAAAAATACTTTTTAAAAACAGCGTTTTTAGATTTTAAAATAAAAATGCACTCAAAAGCAAAAAATAATTTTTCTTTGCTTAATGTTTTTTGTGAATAAAAATAAAAACGTTGGTGCACTCTTTGGATTTATAGCTTGTAAAAAATACAGTAGAGCTGGCTAAACATGATCCGTTTCTGTAGCTAAAAATAAGAAAACATTTATATAAATGTAAAATAATTTCTTGATGAATTATAGCTATACTCCTCATCAGATAAGTTAAACCTCGACCTTGAAGGTCTAGGATTATTCTTGAAGCTAAAATGGGAGGCAAGAGGATGGCAAGACGTTTTTGTTGTCATTTAACCGGCCTGAAAATAAATTATTATTAATCTAGCGAAGTAAATAAACAATTGCCAGATACCTAGAACTTAGTAACGAGCCACTATAGAACATATCTTTATATTAAAATCTTGCAAACATTCCAAGGAGGAGCTTTAGCTCTGAAGTAGAAATACATTTATACATTTATTAACAAGAAATTAACCCCCTCCCCCCGCCGAATAGGGTAAGGCAAGCAGCAGCCCCTTAGGTCATTTATTTTACCTCTTTATCTGCACTTTTTACCTCCCCCGAAGTTTTTTAATCAAAAGATTGGTTTTCTCGTTTACAATTTTGTTTGCTGGCGGTGCTTTATCTAGAGCATTTGATCATCGCAGAGGAGTCAAAGCCTGACCCGGATAATGTGATTGCCCTCGAGCGACTTCAGCCGCTGTGCAATGTACAAGAGATACGTGGCATAATTGGTTCGTTGAATTTCTATCGTCCGTTGAGAGTTGGTCGAGTGCCATCAAGTGTAATTCGTCTTCTGGTGAGTGTGTGGACAAATGTTCTCCATTCACAGTTTTCTAAGGAAGACTGTAATGCGGTCGTTTCCAGTTACCTTCCGCATTTTTAACAATTGCTGTAAGATGGTAGCAGTAGCCGGGACTGACGGCTTTACATGCCCTCCGAAGCACGGGGGAGGGGGGTAAAGATCGCATGCCACTGAAGGTCACCCATCCAGTGACTAGCCGTGCTAGGCGATGCTTAACTTCATAGTAAGAGAAACTGTAAAAAATATCGTATCTTCTTTCTTTTCTCGCCATTTCCGATCGAATGACATATCACATGACTTATGTTGCCATAGTTCAAAAGACCAAGTGACTGCCACCCTCGCAACTCCGACCCCACTGGAACAATTGGGCCTATACTTCATAATAATGTAGATCTTATCTAGAGGATTCTGGATACTGAAATTCACTCCTTTACGTACCTAAATACCATATAGATCTTTTGTCCCCTCTGACTCCCACCCCCGTAATTCCGACCCCAGTGCACCAATCAAAACCAAACTAAATAGTAATGGCGGATATGCATATAGTAAGCTATATTCCGAATTTTAACCTCTTACCTCAAAAAATGTAGAAATTATGAAGGGGACGGACGGACCTTATAAGCTCCATTCTTCCACTACTTAATATAGATTACTAGTCGGCTGAACCTGTCGTAAAGGAAATCCGGGGTTGTTGTCGATAAAAGGATTGAATGGCATCTTTTATCTTGTCGTCAGGGATTGAATGTCCCTTAAGATGCTTTTTTTTCTTTGGAAAGTGGGGAAAGTTGCAAGGTGCAATATCTTTCATCTTTGAAATGCAGTTTTCATCTTTGAACTGTAGACGCTGCAATACCTCTTGGGTGTGGCGATTGTTTGCGGGCGAGCGTTATCGTCCTGCAGAAGATGGTCCAAAGCTGCCATTCAATCCTGGTGTCGACAACAACCCCGGAATTCCTCTCCGGCAGGTTCACCCAAGTGGTCACACGTTGATGCAATGCGTGGAAAGGGATGAAGACTATGTCGAAAAGTGAATAGTGTATTACATAGAGGACGAATGTACCAGGGGTATCCAGAAAATAAGTTCCATTTATTTTAAAAAATCGAGTGTTTATTGAAAAAAAAATGAATTTTACAAGAATTGTACTTCAATATATGCATTATTTTTCTATGTATTCCCCACCGATCTCAATACATTTTGCATACCTGGAAACGAGCTTTGAAATCCCCTCCTTGTAAAAGCTTGCTGCCATCTCTTTTGTCCAGATGTTGACTGCTTCCTTGACCTCCTCGTACTGAGAAACTTTGAAAAAACTTCGTTAGGTCATTCAAAACAAGAGAAGGGGAATGTTGACTGCAGGTGTGCGCCTCCTTCACGACAATACTCGGCCTCATGTCGCTTATGTCACCACTCAGCTTTTTGAGCTGTTTGGATGGAATGTTCTGCCCTATTCACCCTATAGCTCTGATTTAGCCCCTTCCGGCTATCATCTGTTCCCGAAATTAAAGGAGAAATTAGCAGGAGAACGCTTCAGCTCTGACGAGGAGGTCAAAGAAGCCGTCAACAACTGGACAAAAGAGATGGCGGCAAGCTTTTACAAGGAGGGGGATATCAAAGCTCGTTTCCAGGTATACAAAATATATTGAGATAGGTGGGGATTACAAAGAAAAATAATAATATATTAAAGTACAATTCTTGTAAATTTCATTTTTTTTTTCAATAAACACTCGATTTTTTAAAAATAAAGGAACTTATTTTGTGGACACCCTCGTAAGTATCAGATGCAAAAAGAATTTTAAAAGTCGGTTAACAAATAAAGTTACAGCCATGGAGGCATTACTTTTCGACCAAGCCTCGTATCTTCTCTACATTTATTGAATTTTCTTTTAAAAACTTTATGAGTTCACATTGAAAGGAATAAAAAACAGCTGTAGAATGTTTAAGACAATCCGATCTTACCACAAAATTTATTTTTCTTAAGAAGCCTTGGCCATCTGCAGACTGTAACATACAAATGGATGTATGACTTGGGACTCGAGATTTAAAAATTAATAGTTTCTAAACTGAGCAAAATACAGTTTAGAATTTTTTGTATAGTTTTTATGAAATTATGTGTAAGATGTTAATAAATTTTAACGAAAAAATACCCACCATTTGAGATATTTGCATAAATAGAATATTTTTATTAAATTCAAATATTTGCACATGCGTAACATAATTTATAACATTTTTATATAGAATCTCCATTTAAAGAGCTTTCATATCTTACAAATCACATCTTTCTAAGTAAAACACAAACTGAAATTATACTACTTTATAGATAAGGCCCTCACTCAAATTTCGAAAATTTTATATGTGCGTAACTTCCATAAAAATGAAAAAAATTAATATTTGGCATTCATTAACAACTCCCTAGAGCAATTGCATATAACAAATTTCATTATAATCCGAGAGGACAAGTGCCAAAATTATAAAATTTCTGCCTGCATTGACAGTGAATGACCCAGATAATAAAAAAATAAAATAAAAAGTATATTTCTGTTTCTCAGAGCAAAAGTACTCTTAAGGGAATTTGACTCACAATAACCTATACCCCCCCCCCCCCAATACAGCATATAACCACCGGGACGGGGGGGGGACTGTGTTGGGGCCCCAAATTTAGTGTGTCATTACTAATTATAACTTTTTTTATTGAACAACCAAATTTTTTTCCAAGTTACTTTACAATCTCTTCTAATTAACTACTTCTGTTTCAAGGTGTATTGTTTGTTTTTTAATTTTCTGATAATTGATGTATTGTTTCAATTGACAGCTAACAACTCTGATCTAATGAATTAGCGGACTGACAATTGACCTAACAAACTTTATAAATACAGATGTACACGGCAAAAGGGTTTTATTTAACCACATGTTATGGGTGAACCCTAGAAACCCGGCTGGATTTGTGATGTGCTTGGTTCAGCGTTACAAACAAATCATTCTGAAAAAGAGACTGGCGAATGGCTAACTGGTGTTCCAGCTTACACACTACATAAAGCTGTTCGACATCATTATCCGCGCAACCGTATGAGAGTATTTTCTCCATTCGACCAATTTCAAGTTAATCTGGTGGATCTGTCGAGTCTGTTAAAACTGAAAGATGGGTATAAATTTCTCTTCGTACCTACATCGATGTTTTCGCTCGATTTAAATGGATTGTCCCACTAAAACTGAAGATAGGGCAAGTGCTTCAGAAAGCCTTTCAAAAAATTTTCACTGATGGTCAGGTGCCACTAAAAGTGAACAGTGATAAAGGGAAGGAGTTTTTAAATAAATATGTTGAAGAATATTTTAAAGAACTCAGTTTGGACCTAACCTAACCTTTGGACGAGTGCGTTTACCCATCCTCTGTAGTTTGTGTATTTATAGGTAACCTAGTCTCTGATGTTTGAATCGTTCGGCTGTTTGTGATTTTTCCTCTGTCTTGCGTCACTCTCTGTTCCTCCCTGGGGTAAGAGTTTTACTGTTATTTGCTTTCCTTTTGTTGTCGTTTTTTTTTTGAGACGATCCACTGCTGTCCGTCGCTTATTTAGAAAAATTAATTTTGATTTCAACCTTTTGTGTTTTTGACCATTATTTTCTTTTCCGTTATACAAGCCTTTGACAGGAAAATCTGTTAGTTTCCCTGATCCTCATCTGTATCCTGATATACTAATCGAGAATTATGACGCAGGAAAAAAGGAAGTTTATGGAGCTCGTGACTCTTTGGTGATCCTCGAAGCTTTTCTGTCGAATTCTCGTCAATTGCTCACAATTGACTACAAGTTGCATTATCCTGAAACGTTCTGCGATTGTGTTCGCTATTTCCCATTATTACTGTATTTCAATATAATTGTATTACTTTTCATTTCCACTGTTTATTTATGATTACCTAATCCTTGTATTGTGAACTTTCCCTTATAATTACCTTTTTATTCTTTTTCTTTGCATTCCAAGTTAGAATACGATTCGTTTGTCGGGTCCACCTTTGTGGCTGCTCTGGACTCACGTTCTTGTAGAAGATACTTTATTACTGCCGTAGCGCATAGACAGGAGACCTGCGCATGCGTCCTAATCTGTAATGTCTCAAAGAGCGATTGTCTGGTGGCCCGATTATCTTTTCTTCAACTAATATTTTTGTTAAAAAAAAGCAATGAAAAATCTATTTTTTACTTGGATTTTAGACTTTGTTGTCTAACGTTCTTTAATTGATCAAATTCACTTAATGTTGGGGTTCTTTTTCAAGATTAAAGCAATTTCCTTTAATTTTTAAAGATAAGGTTTTTGTCCATCAATTCGGTTATCGTCACCTGAGATCTGTAGGCTTTAATTAAACTTTTCACGGGATTTAAGATTAAACTATTTACTGGTTCGACACCTGGGAAGGGTAATTCGTTAAATAAGCCCTCTACTTTCCTTTAATTTAACGCTCCCCTTTAAAATTTTTCCATTGCGTCAGTTGGAGTAATTGAAGATTGTACGTGCCGTTTTGGCACGTTACACATGTAGAATACAATTTTATCATGCGTGAAGTAAGCAGATGAGTTAATTGCGCATTATCTTGGCTCTAAGGATGTATTTTGATGTTGCTTTAAGAAACGCTTCGACACAAGCGATTTTCGAAGATTCAAGAAACTGAAGATTTAAAATTCAAAAGCTGTAGGGGGTCGTGAAATCCATCGTCGAATGGTGCAAGTATAGAGATCGTGCAAAAACGACTGACGCGACTTCTTTTGTCGTTAAAGCTAAATTAATCGAGGAAAACATTTGCAAATTTACATTATGACCAATACGGACAAGAGGGTCATTAAGTCATTTACTCCTCGTATGGACATAGAGTTGACAAGAGGGGGGGGGAGCATTTGCCCTCTCCCCTAAATCAAATAAACTTGCATACAAATACTTAATTTTTGCCGAAAATAAGATTACAGGGCCAAACTTTGAAGTATCGGTATTGGCTTTATTCAGCAAAGATGAAGCTAATATTTGGTACACTAGTCCA
>JAHWFO010077053.1:876065-905627 GCA_023313115.1 Rhysida immarginata | reverse complement strand
TTAGGTTAATCTAATAACCACGCTTATGGTAAAGTAGTTATTCATCGGATAATACATTGGATACTAAATTTCTGAACAAACTCATGTTTAAACGGAGTGCCTCACCTATCACCCTCATCTGTCTTCAGAAGTTCTTCAAATGGTGAATTAATAAAAACTCTGTTATTGCGGGCTTTTTTTTTTTAATAAAAACTTTAAATAACTTTAATTGTTAAAAACACACTTTAACGCCATCTATTGGTAAAGTTTTTATATAAATATTAAATTAATTAATTGCCACTAATTAATCAATTATTTAGTAGATTTTTTAATCGATTCATGTATTGTCATCAAGAGTAAGTAAGTGTGTAAAATTTCAAGTCAGTCGGTTAATAGGAAGTAACTTTAATATGGATTACAAAATTCCACCCAAACAAACAGAGATGTCAAGTTAAAGAAAAGCGTGTAAAAATAAATTGAAATGATTGAACGGTATATTCCCACAGGCCTCCCACTTTGACATGAAAAGAGAAAAAAAAAATGAAACAAAATGTTTGGGGGAAAGGGGCACAAAAACCCCTCCCACCCCACCACTCCCCCCCCCCACCCCCCCCCTTCTCCGAACCCACGAGCGCAGGGGGGGGGGGATCTATCCCTGTACAGACGGAATCTTCGCTCGCTCGAAGGATAAAACTCTTCACACTCAAAACAGAAAAGGGAAACTTTACTAATACATCATATACAATAGGATTAGTTCAATTATTAAACACGTTTATGGTAAAATAGTTATTTATGGGATAGTATTTTCCACAAACTCTCACTTTCGAACTCCACACACTCTCACTTTTGAACGGAGCACCTTACTTCTTATCTCCTCCTCTGAGCTGAGCGGGAGAATTGAGCAACTTGACGCATGCGCGCGCTGCCGCCCGCTCAGAGATGACGTCATCGCCTTCTGGACGGAATGAACTATACTTCGTCCAACAAGAGAAAAACAGGGTGTGTTTCCGGTCTGATATCGACTACTCACTCATCCGCAATGCTTTGTGGGATCTCTCCTTCAGCGGCTGCACAAGTCAATTTATAATGGCGACGCCCGTGCAACAACTCTTCAGCCAAACAAGGAAAAACTATTCCCAGCCAGGCTAGGGAGATTTGTGTGCAACGTATTTTGCTACTTTAAAGGAAAATAGTGTTCTAAAAGCTCATCTGCAAGTTTCCAAAGCAACGCAAGTTTCTTTTTCTTGCGTTCGAACAATTGTTCAAGAAGGAAACGAAGCGTCTTCATGCGAAGCTACCACCCCCCTCTCCTCGCTTTTCGACTCCTGGAAAGAAAAGGCCCAGGGAATCTCGAACAACGATATATATAAAATTGAGTTAAAAGATAATTTTATGAAGGGTACAACATTTTTAATTATAATTAAAGCAAAGCAATTGAATAATATTAAAGCTTCTGCTGTAATATTATAAAGCGCTTCTTCAATGAGACATGAGACAGAAGTGATTAAGCGCAAGAGGCCTCCGTTCTCTGATTGGCTAATCTGAAACTTCCTGTGACACACCCTGTTTTTCTCTTGTTGGATGAACTATAATACTTTCCTTCCACGACGGGACCCCCTACACCTTCTGCTGTCAGGAACTGCACAACACCCCGCTGCACTTCGTTGGATGCCTGCATTGCGGCCTTTGGCGTCTCGATCACAGCAGCCACAGAGTAAAGAAATAAGCAGAGCGGCCATGGCCTAGTTCCACCGTTCAACACAAGTCACAGCAGCCCAGCTGCAGCAACGCCTCCTAAAGATAAGACCTGAGCGCGAAAACGTCTTACATTGTTACATCATCATCCGAAGATACGTTTAATTGCATTTCAGGGCTTATTATTGGTAGTAATGCGATTAAACGTATCTTGGGATGATGATGTAACAATGTATGACGTTTTCGCGCTCAGGCCTTATCTTTAGGAGGAGTTGGCTGCAATCGCCATATTAGTGCCTAAAGAGCAGGAAAGCCACCCTTTCAGAGAGTAAACAACTACAGTTTACGAACTTCAGTAATTCAAAATAGTCATATCAAAGCAAAATTTTCATTACAAAATAAAAATAATCAAATACTTCGTTCCAAAATTTAAAAAAAATTTCAAATATAATTTAAAGCATACAAATTAGCCAGTGTTTTGTTTATTTGAAGTGTGATGTTTTAAAATTAAATAGCTGGAAACATACTCCAGTTAAGCTTTATTGAGTAGTGATTATCGAGAACAAAATCAATTACTGGTATTTAAGAGTAACAAATGTATTACGGTAGGGGAGAGATTCATTTTTTCATAATATTCTTTTGTGCCTAGAGTTTCAGAAGAGCTAAGAGAGATTAGGACCAGCTGTTCTCTCTATAGTAACTGATAAAGGGAGGATAACTATATATGAGGCGTTGAGCGCAAAAGTGGCCCAAGCCGAAAAAAATATGTTCTGAGAAAATCGCAAAACAAAAATACGACATTTTGATGATAAATATTTCAAAGGCATATTGTAGTAGATAAAAAAAACCTTTTTATACTTACATATTTACACTGTAAAAAGCAATCTATCAGCAAGTTATTTCCACATGTTACTCTTTTTCAACATTATTGTTGGTTGGGCCACTATTGCGCTCAACGCCTCATATCAAAACTTTACCATGTTACTTTTTAATGCTTGAAAAATATCATCAGTTATATTTCTATATTAATATTTAAAAAATATTTAATATTTCTATATTAATTATAGCATCCTAAGAAATTTAGACTTTCGTTCTGTGCTTTGACAAAGGATAGCCTCTATCCGAAACGCCTCTATCCTGTGTTTGATTTTTATATTAGTTTTTACAAATTGGTTGCATACAATTTTAAATGAATTTTATACATTTTAAAATAGATTTAATAAGATTTTAAATGAATTTAATACGATTTTAAATAAATATAATGAGTTTTAGTTCATTGTAAATGGAATTTCATTACTAAACTAAGTAAAAATCCATTTTTATTGAAACCTTTTGTTTTTATTATCTTAATTCAATTACAGAAAAAAAAATTGTAGCATAAACAAATAACGCTGAAGTAAAAGAAGTTATCAGTTAACCACTGTGTAATTAAACTTAAAAAATTACAGTAATACTACAGTTTTTACAAATTGATTTTCTACAATATTACACGAATTTCAAATATTTTAAAATAGATTTAATACACTTCTAAATGAATCTAATATGATTTTAAATGAATTTACTGGTGAAATACCCTCTCAGTACAGAAATACGGAAGAATAAATACGGTATTTTTAGTATTACTGTATTTACTTTAGTTTAATTACGCAGTGGTTAACTGTTTGTGTTATTTGTTTGTTACAATTTTGTATTCTGTAATTGAATTAAGATAAAAAATATTTACCGTGAAATTTACTAAATCAAGGGTTCAATAATTTTTTTTTATATACTCAATTTAGTATTTAAACTCCAAATATACTGAATGAAAACACGCATTATATTTATTTAAATCGTATTAACTTCATTTAAAAAATATATTAGATCTATTCGAAAGCGTATTAAATTCATTTAAAATTGTATTAAATCTATTTAGAAATGAAATTCGTGTAAAACTGTATGAAACCAATTTTTGAAAACTGTAAAAAATTATTTTTAGAATATTTAGTAATAAAACTTCATTTACACACATTATATGTATTTAAAATCGTATTAAATTCTTTTAAAATTGTACTAAATTTATTTAAAAATGTATTAAATCTATTTGAAAGAATATTAAATTCATTTAAAATTGTATGAAACCAATTTGTAAAAACTGTAAACAAGTAATTTTAGCTAAAATAATTTAAACGTTAATAAATCAGCTTATTTAAAATATCCAAAAACAATTAAAAGTTAATAAATCATAAACCAAACCATTATAAAACTTAAAATAAATAAATACGAAATTAGACACAGTAATCCGGTGTAACCTGCTTTTAGTAAATGGTGGAGGCCACATTCAACATGTAACTAATTTTAGTAACGATTAAAGACTTGTTAACCTGTGTTTTCGTGTCTAATTTCATATACGAATATTGCATAGAGCGCCATTCCATGCTGGTGGTGACGTTTTGAACTTTTTTTTCTGGTGGGTATGAACTTCCCATGCCCTCTTGTATAATATTACCCAGTATTATAGCTTTTGGTCCAGTATTTTTTTTATGGCCATGTCAAAATGGAACTTTAATTATAAAGATCCTGTATATTGCGTTTTATTAAAAACAGATTTTTCTTGCCAAAAATACTCAAAATATGCCATAATTTTTTGTAAATATATTTTTTCCCCATCTTCAAATTCTTGATTTTTAAATGAAATTAATTTCGACAACTCTTTCAACAGTAAAGAAAACAGATGCCTATGCTACACGAGGGAGAAATGAGCTTTCTGCCACTAATATGGCGGTACTTCCGGTTGCGCGTTGGCTCAACACCCTGTAATAAAGCCTTGACACCAAGTTCTCAACGTCATACTCACATGACCAGAAGAGGATCGACTTGGCAAATGGCGCCATATACAAACCATCGTAATTATTAATTATATTTTGTTTATTATATTAACTCAAATTCTGATAAAAATTTGTTAATTTTAAAATTTATATCATTTTTAATTGTTACAAATGTCAATTTCAATTTTATTCTTTAGCTGAAATTAAATAATGCTAAAATTAAATAAATTGTTATTTTTTTTATTCATTAAACTTTGTGAATTCTCTTTTACAAATATCAATATAATATTTCCATGATTTCTATTTAAAAATCGAGCTCGTGTATTTACTCCATTACATGAGCTGCCGACGACAATCCTCTTCTAATGACGTCAGAAAGTTGGTATCAAGGTTTCGTTTAGGGGGTTGGTTTCACGACAGCAGCGCCAACTTCCACTGTTATTTCTTTACTCTGACAGCAACTGACTGAACGGCCCCTCTACAGCGTTTTTAATTTCCGTGCTCTACAGTGGGGAACAGCGCCCGCTTTGTATTTGTCAGGTTCGTATCTACATCTTAGCCACAGATAAGAATACACAGATGCGAAGTTTCTTCGATTCTCTATGGGAGAAAAGCAAACCGGTCACGTGATTGCGATTCATACCCTACCAAGCGGCCGTCAGGGTCATAAATAACATGGAAGTCTACGGAAAAACACTCGAGTTCGTGGAATCGTACTTCACTTAAACTACGTATCAAGGTGAAATTTGATTTAAAATTGTTCCGAAAGTAATAAACCAACAATAACTTACTTTGTTGTTTTTTTTTTTTGTTTTTTTTTTTTTATAACTGCTAATTTTTTGGTACCGTTTGACGCAGATCTAAACCAAAAAAAATTTTGTATGTGCGTTTTGCAGCCATTTTATTCAACTCTTCCAAATCTTTTGTTAAAAAGTTATCGATGTGTACAGACCACATACTAAAAATACAGATCTTAATCCGCATTTTTAATCCGTGGTACAGGCTTTATAAGTATGTCTAATAAGCATGCTTCCCTACTTATAGAATGTAATCTGTTTTGCTGATCCGATTGTGACCCTGACGGACGCTTGGTGCGCTGCAGTAACTGAGGCCAGTTGATGACTCACCGAGTTTCCATCAGTTTAACCAATACCTTCTAGACACAAGGCCTCGACACGGAAGACTGACGTCATACAGTAGGCAGCAAGGCCAACTGTTTGACGTTAGTCTTATTATTATTATTATTATTAGCTAAAGCACTCAACTTGGAGTAACTAAAATAGAAAGACTAGAAGACATCCAATTTCACTGTAAGAGACACCAAACAATGCCGTGAGGTGAACCAGAATATCGGTTTATTGTATAGTTAATAAACATTGAGTCTCAATATAATAATTTCGCAGTCGTCGGGTAAAATGATGGCAAATCATAGTACAGCCAGGAGACTCACATGAAAAAACTAAGGAGCGTATTTCAAATGGAATATCATTCCATAATCTAATAGCGTTGTACGGGAATCGTCTCGTTTTGGTATTAGACACTTTAAAAGGAACAACAATTAAGAACCGACGAGTTTGGCGGATGTTATTCCCTATAGCCATCCAATCCCTTACAAAAGCTGCTGGGTGGGTTTTGTCCCACAAGGCTTCAGTCAGTTCAATGGTCAAGGCAATGTTACTTATACACCTTAGAGTAGGCAACTGGTGACTGGAACATTTCATAGTCACGGAATCTAATCTCTTCATTTTGAAAGCAGTCCTGATTACTCGATTGTAGGCTGCCTTTAACCGCTTAAAGTTGGTTGCTGTAGATGAAGACCAGAACACTGCTCCGTACTCGATCTTCGGCACTATTACTGTCACGACGAATTGCCTCATTTGTTTTAAATTCAATAGCGATCTTAACCTTTTAATCAGATAAGTTTTTCGCAACAAAGGTAATAATTTGATCGATAAAATCATTGAATTTAAGGCTGGCGTCAAACAGGATACCAAGTATTTTGATGGTCTTTTGAGGAGATTTCACTTTGGGCCCAAATATTATATTTGTTTTTGTCATATTAAGACAGTCCTCTCGAATTGTACCAATTTGATAGATAAGTAAGATCTTGGTGGAGAAGATTCATGACTATCATGATCCTGCAGGGGATATTTTATAAATAGGAAATTGTCATCAACATAACTACATAAGTCAGTATTGAAGGAATGGTTAAAAATTGATGCTGTTGTCACGGCAAACATGAGAGGGCCAAGGCTCGAACCCTGTACTATACCACGATTTGACATTTTTTACCAGAGGGGATAAGCTAATTACATTAAGTCTTCCGTGCCGAGGCCTTGTGCCTGGGTCAACGCATCTGTATTCTTAATGTGTCTTAGCCCATTCTCCTGATTTCGTACATATTTTTCCTACAATATCCGCTGGCCCGTTTTTTAATGGACCTAATGAAAAACCTCAGTGGCAAGTCACGGTCAGCCCTAGTGCGATCTATGCGGCACCTAGCGCGATCTGTTTTCCTTAGTTTCTCGAAACTATGGAAAATGACCATGAATATAGACCGTGATTATAAGACTATGGCCATACTTGTATAGAACTTCAGCCGTACTGTACCTGCACACCGCCCTATCGGGAGCTAGAAACTTTAGCTTTATTTCCAGTTTCAATAAGAAACCTTTATCGCAGGCCACGATCGGCCCTAGTCAACACCTAGACAGAAGGCCTGATAACGGAAACTTCATACATTTGTTACATCATTAGTCTACCATTGTTAATCCTATTTCTACCGTAAATTTGGTAGACTAATAATGTAACAATGTATGACATTTCCGTTATCAGGCCTACTCTAGGTGGTTGTTGCCCTAGTGCGATCTAAGCAGTAGTTGGCGCGATCGTTTCTTAGCTTCTCGAAACTATGTAAAACTGGGGAATCTCGATGACCATTTATATCTATTGACCGTGGTTATGTAGTAATTCAAATTTGATTTAAGTGCTGAAATAAAAAAATGGATGTCATTCAATGGGATCCGCATTTAGCCACCGTTGTCAGTTATCAACCAATTGACCTTCATTTTATCTTATTCTTATTAAAAATTTTTTAGTTTGTTGGAAACAGGGTTGGATTGTTGCCGAGGCAATCAGGTGACTTCCGCTCCGCGGCCTGTTTTTCTCATCGGCTGCAGTTTCATCAAAATGAGGAAATTCCCTCGTTTTTAAACTAATCTCGTCAAAGACTTACAGAATTACTTTTCTAAAAAAAGTTTCACTATTTTATTCCCTTTAGGAATTTTTGAGGAAAGTTAAAATGAATCCTTGAATTAACCAATTTTTTTAATGTTTTGATTTACTTTATTTCAATTTTGTACAAAATTCCAATTGAATGGCCGCGCGAAAATAAGGTACAACTTAATTTTACAAATTACAATTTTTAGCCTGAATACAAAACTTTTCTCGATCAAGAAAGGTTTCTTTGTTACATTTATAATTTAAGACAATTCTAAAATAAGAATTTCACTACATTACTGGGCGAATTATATTTAGAAAAGTGAAATATCTCCGTTGCATTTCAAGTCATCAATTACAATGCCAGAAACGCAAGTCCTCTTCGTCTCCTAGTTATACTGGCAGAAGTATAGCTTCAAATGGCTTTTTAAAAGACTTAAGAAAAAGAAATAGAGACCAACAAAAACAAAAGTAGCATTACAAAAATAAAACTGCTATAGAAAAACAGCTTCGATGTTGACCGTTTCTCTACTCAAATGAAAAAACAACAGCCGTGGACTTTTATGTGATGAATAACGGTGCCTATCTATGGGAGAGGCACACAGGAAAAATACTGGAAACTGTAAATGAATCAAAAGAAGCAAAGGGGGTATTCGTCCATATTTGGCCTGCAAGATGGTAAGTCAGGCTGATCTAGATATAAGATAGTAAAAACAAAAAAAATAAAAATTCAAATTCAAACAAAATAAAACTATGGACTTCTTGGTTAACTTGGGACGGGAACTATTGGATTGGCGGTTATAAAAATCCTCGACTGTTGCTCAAGTTGAAAAGTTGAAGCCAAAATTGATAAACAGCAGGGTATGAATAGCCGTTTACCTTTATTACGCCATTATAAGTAAAGAAAAAAGTTGAATGCTTAAATATAAGAAAGACGAGAAGTATACATGAAAACTAAACTGAAAAAAGCTGCCTTGTTCCGACGAGTTATACTCAGACGGAAACTACTGCAGCAATTAATAATGAATGAGACGAAGAAATTCCACAGCAAGCCGTTTGAAAGGCTCTCACTGAAATGCAACGAAGAAATTTAAGTTGGGGTAATTTTACTGCACATCTTGTATTTTTTAATAAAGATAAAAGCCAATTTTAGAATAGAAAAATTAATAAAATATGCCAATCTTAGAATAGAAATTGCTATTATGATACATGTAAGTTTATCGTACCAAATACATATTAACTGTCAAATCATTTTATATGCGTTGCAATTGAAACGGGTAAGCCTGATGAAGTTTACAGCAGCGTTTTATGCTTCAGAAGATAAAGCCAGTGATAAATTTCAAATGCATATCGGTAAAAGAATTACACCGGGAGAAATACACGAAAAACTTTCACTGTGTCCTGGAGCCACTGAGATGCAAAGCGCAGATAGTGCAGAGGAATAAACTCCAATCGCTTACGAAGGGCAATAATATATCGATTTGGAAGCAAGGTATTGAAAAACTTCGCTTCTGAAATAACCAAAGTAAATAAATTCATAAATAACACAAGTCAGTCATCAAAACGTAAATTCATGCATTTAATTCGTACGTACTTAATATAGGCTTGACATTTTTAAGCACAGCTAGCTCCTGTCGCAGATTCTGCACTTCAAATGTCCTGAAAAACAATTGAGAAACTTCGTTTAAAAATACAAAAGTGAAAAATATACAAATGAAATTGGCTTCTGAAACTAATTACCAAAACAAGTTAGAAAAATAACAGTGACTTTTCTAAATATCTGGAGGAAGATGCAACCATTCAATAGAGCTTTAAATTAAAAGCAAAAATTTAATACAGCTTTTGTGCCCTGAAGATTATTTATTCCACGTACAAACTAAAGTACTCCAATTGGTAATAATTGACAGTAGATATTCAAATTTACAATAACATCTAATGCGGTACACTGAAAGGAGAAAGTTTTAGACTGTTCCGTTCTCTAGAACTGTAGGACTGTACTTCCCCAAAGACGAATACTTTTTCAGAATGCCTGCATTTTGTCTCTCGAAATTGTAATCGAGAGTTAAACTAATACTCTATATCAGATCTACGGGCTTCAGATTCTTTCAAATATTGCGCATCTTTTTTTTCTTGTTATAGATCCTCTAAAGGATCTGATGTTAATATAATTAGCTAAGTTGCTTCTATACGACAACAATCTTATTACAAATGTATATATACGAGGGCCAGTCTAAAACTTTCCGGAATTCTTTAACTGCGAAAGGGCGATATAGCGATCCCACTTGAAGGGAGAAAAGCATCTCTCCTTGCAGGCGCAATAAGGCTTGACAGGTTTCAGTGTGCTGTTTCGTTCCTGTTCCGTTTGAATTAGATGCGAGTTTTGGTCGTTCGTCCTAATTCCTTGACATCAACGGTTTTGGTCCACCATGAATTCATACCGCATGGATAGACTTACGGGCCATTTCTACGTTCAAGTTATGCGATGCAGTTCGAAGAAGTGACGCAATAAGTGGCAGGGACAGTGGTGTCTGCATCACGATAACGCACTAACCACAAAACTATTTTCTACAAACTTTCTCAATGAAGCGTTTCACAACCATGGAGGACATCAAGTCAAAGGCCTTCCACCGACGCTTCCAAGAATGGCAGATTCGATGGAGCAAGTGGGCATGCTCGCAAGAGTGACATTTTGAAGGAGATTAGGTAAGCATTGCCGTATGTTCTACCATTAGAGTGTTGTACCATCATTCTGAGAACTTTGACTGCCCCTCATCTTAACAGGCCTTCTTTTAATCTTTATGGAGGACTTATATAGATCGAATATAGTTTGATTCTTCCTAAATATTAATTACCAAATAAATTATAAAAATCGAATGACAAAAATCACTAAATTTTTACTGGAAGTCTTTTGAAACCCAAAAGATGAGTTCATCGTTCTTGTTTTTCATGTTGGGATGTCCACAATAGATCAAAACTTTGGGATGTCCATTGATGGAACAAAAATTTATGTACATCCAATATTTTTTCTAAGATCCAAGGACTGGTTCAGTGATAGATGATAGTCACTCTTAGGACACAGTAAAACATTAAGCTAAAATTTAAAGCAAATAATTTTTACAGAACTTTATCAAAAGGTAATCCCTCATCCTCAGTTCTAGAATATGTTGATTATGAAGATTTAATGAAGAACTGCAACTTAAAATCCATGGTTTGGATTTTCAAAGACTTCAAGAAAATTTATAGCGACCTTAATTATAAGTTGATTTTTATTATCTAATTGCCAATTTTTATTAAGGAGAAATCAAACTATTGAATTGTCTTTCTTGAAGACATTTCGAATGTCTAAGAGTGGTTAACTCATTTCAGAATGCATATCGTATAAGAATAAAAATTTGATCTTAAAAGCTCTTAACTGGGAGAATATGGATTAGCTAGTTTATGGGTTTTAAAAAAACGATAAACACTTAAAAAACATGCGATCAGTAAAGGAAATGCCAGTCGAAAGACCATTGAAATTTTTTCCTTGGATTTCAAGAATGCTTCCCAATCACGAGACCATGATATGTCTTTGCATATGTTTATACGAGATAAAAGCGCCCGTAGATCTACAGAAAACTTGCTTTAAAGCTTAAAACCAAAGTAAGGCTTTGACAGGGTTACCAGAGAAGAATTCAGTGCCCTCGTTATTCATATTTAGAAAATGGAAAATAACTTAATTCCCTGAACCATAGCCACTAAGTACAACGCTCTTTTACTAAGACATTAGATTTCATTGCTGCCACCGTCCGTTTCATATCATCCATTTGAACATAAAACTGTACAATGAATTCATAACTTCATTGAAGGGGACCAAAACTATTAAAGCAAGCTGATGTAAGAACTACCAAATACTTAATTTAATGCAAAATTTTTCTTCACTAATTGGATCATATACACTAAATTAATCTAAAATATTTTTGTTTAGGAAATCGAAACTATTCTTTCGTCTATTTTGGAACGAATGACTGTCATATTCCATCTCTATTTGAAAAAAGGTTTCTAAAGATCACAATCTCTATGTTCGGACGTAACTAACTCCCACCCTACAAGGATCATTCGACTAAACTTCATAATTAGATTTTACCTACAGGAATCAGCATACCTATATACAAAATTAATCGGATACAAATGAATCACCATCTGAATAAAGTGTACGGGGTTGTGCATAACCTTTTGCTAGGGGGCTGCGACTTAAACCGTGTTTCATGGATAGAGTTCGTGCAAATGCATATCGAGAGGCAATGGAAGCAGGTGCGTCTTTTATTAATCGCAAATGGGTTGCGAACAAGTTAAACCGATCGGATAGATGGGTGACGGACAATTGGAAGAAAGGTTATGATAACTGCCATGCCGAATTTGCTGAGGGTAGGCTCGAGAAATTATCACAGGAAAACAAAAACATCACAGTGGCAAAAGACGTCGCAGCTGTGTCAACGTTGCACAAGAAATTAAAGCTAAGCGTGGAAAAACAATTTCTCGTTCAACGGTTCAAAGACATCGTCAGCGTGAAAACATCAAGTCATTCCATGTTATTCCGAAACCGATGAAGACCGCATTAAACATCGAAGACCGGCTCTGGTTTTGCGACTACCTGCGGGATTGGGTGGAAGACGACTTCATGCACCTTGCCCCGAGCGACGAGTTCTTTGTGTGGACTATGAGACGTCCGAATTACCAAAACGATAGGGTCTGGAGCTTATCGATTACAGATATTTCTGACGATGAACACTATCAAGAGCTGTCCAAGAAGCCTGACTGCATTGGCATCTTCGTGTTTCACCGCCAAGCGAATGATGTGGAGATTCAAGGAGCAGGGTGAGTCATGGAATGGTGATTATTTTCGGAATTTGCTAACAAATGATGTTTTTCCGTTTCTTCGAGATCCAAACAACACTATCGACCCGCATGAAGTTTGTTTTTTGCACGATAAGGCACCTTGCTTTAAGGCTAATGCAACACAGCAAATCCTAAGAGAAAGTGCTATCGATTTCTTCTCATCAAACGAATGGCCCAGTGCATACCCTGACCTAAACGTTGCTGAACATTTTGGAGCCGTGTTAAAAGACGCAGTGGAATCTTTAATGATTCAAGAACGTAGTGAAAATCGGTATTCTCGAGACCTAATGGGACACCTGACATCTGTGCTGAAGGACATGGAGTACGATACTGCTCTGTTTGAGAGACTCCTCCGCTCCTACCCGAAACGGATGCGTGCTGTTCGAGAAGCAGGCGGTGGCCACACTAAATATTGATGTGATAAAAGCAGAAATAAACGTACTTTATGATTATCAACCGCAGAACATTCCACTTAGTTTTGTTTATTTTCCAGACCCCTAGCAAAAGGTTATGCACAACCCTGTACATCTTCCTAACTACCTCCAAATATTAGCGCATGATGCTGGCAGTAAGACTGTACATTTTATATATGGACCAGTAAGCTACTAAACTGTTGATGTAGTGAGATATCGAACAGACCTAAATCATCGAAATGCTTACGTCCCGTAATTTTTTCATGTACGAATAAAATATTGAAGAAAGTAATGTTACGAACCCCAAAGCATAAGATAACGGTAATTAATCCGTAACATACTTCTACCTAATGCGAATACAACAATTTAGAAGAGTTTCCGTTCAGAGATTTTATAGCGATTTGTTCTGTTCAGCGACTTCTGGGAGTTTGTACGAGGGAAGTCAATATACAGGGTTACAGGGAAAGTCGACCTAGATATTTAAGGACATTTAGGTCGTTGCCGATAGATTTGACCCTATAATCTACTATCCAAAAGTATTCTAGATTTGTGACTTAAATAAACATTTACTCTTTCCGGTCTAGGATAGCTTTGTCATTTTGTGTTTGATTTACCTTTTTGGATAGTTAAAAAGACCTGAAGTTATTAAAATAACTTCCAGGATAATTTCCTTAGAACTGTTATTAATTAACGTGCTTCAAAGTTAGGAATACTTAGTGAAAACATCTACATGCAAGTTGTTTCAGTTTTATTATTTATTTTTATAAACTGGCATACCCCCTACGTAAAAACAAAATTGGAACCTAGTCTGGAAATTTAAAAAAAAAAAAAAAAAAAAAGTTGAAATTAAAGCAAAAAATGATATTTTTTTCTTTTGATTTAAAAGTGACGTATCTAGAAAACTTTTGGATAGTAGGTTATAGGGTCAAATCTGTCGGCAACGACCTAAATAATGACGCCCTTAAATATCTAGGTCGACTTTCCCTGTAACCCTGTAATGAAAGTCAATGAAATCTTCAAATCGCTGCAATATAAAATTGTGCATTGAATATCAGTCGTTGCAAAGACCTTTTACCCAAGTGTCGGTGAAGGTGGTAGCAACACCATGTAAATTATACGGCGCTCGTCCACAGTGCCAATCACAGAAGCTCACAATTCCTAGTTTGGGAACGACTGGAGTATCCGCCCTACAATCCGGATTTGGCACCATCCGACTTTCACCTCACTTTCTTCGACCTACTGAAGAAATCACCTGGTTGGTCACCGATTCCAGGATGTGGAGGAGGCCTGTCGAAGGTTACCAGCTGGCTACACCAATCACAAACCTTCGCTGCTGGCTTTGAGGGACTCGTGAAACGCTGGGAGAAGTCCCTAAATGTTCTTGGAGATTATGTTGAAAAATACACCAAATTTCATCAGGTAACTTTCAACTTAAATTTCTGACATTTTGTGACATGTACAGGATAGTCCATTTAAGTTTAGACATGGAAATATCTAAAACAAAGCATTGTACGAAAAAAATTGTCGAAAATCATAAGTGAATTACTTAGCGGGCGAAATTCATTAACCAAAAAATTAGCCCCCCTTTACCCCTTGTGAGGAGGGGGTAACTGAACTCTTATATAGGAACCTATTTTTAATGGTATATTCAGATTGTACACATTCTAGAAATGTTTAATTCTTGGTGTTTTTGAATGATCCAACCGTTTAGGAGATGGAGGCCCTAAAGTGTGACCCTGAAAATGTGGAACTTTTTGAAACCAATTTCATCAATTAAGACAAAGGTAGTGGGTCTTGCAGACATTCCTATTCTACTTTTTGATGGTCTTTAAGAATCCGAAGTCAGAATTTCAAAAATTCAAAATTTTTTAGTGCACAAGCAAAGTCTTGGGGTACAGCAGTCCTATGGAGGCAGAATCTGCGTGTACAGTATTAAAAATAGAGGTTCCTGTTTAAGACTTCAAAGTTACCCCCCCCCCCCCCCAGGGGGGGGGGGGATAATTTTTGCCTAATGAATTTCCCCTGCCAAGTAATTCACTTTTGATTTTGGACATTTTTTCGTACAATGCTTTGAGATTTCCATGTCTACACCTAAATTGACCACCCTGTAGAATCGAGTTTAAATTTAGCGTCTTAAGTTTCCCCGACAGTTCACGCATTTTTTGATCTGGTGAGCGTAAATTACTTTTTCACTTCTGATCAGTCAACTCATTCGTTTCGACATTTTCAACGTAAATGAAAAAAAAAATCAAAGTGGGAACGAAATGGTGAAAACATGAGCCAGGATGCATAGCGAATACGATTGTACTCGACTGAGAGGCCTGCTGCGTGGCTGCATCAAGTTCGTGATAGTCAAGACTCTCCAAAGTCGCCTAAAAGCGACCGAAAAACTCCTACAAGTAAAAATTCCATACTTCAAAAGCAGTCTGGGGGCATACAGTTACTGAAACAGTTTTTAACCTAAATTTAGTGGTAACATTTAATACAGAGGGCTATAAGGGATCCGTAGCAACAATTAGCATATTTAAATGTGACGCGCACCTTCATTCCACGATACTATCACGTGGAGCATTGTTAGAACAGGTATAAAAATACAGGGCGATTATAAACGATTCATCAGGTTTTAAAAGACTAAACACAAATACACAAATAATGTGTTATATGAAAAGACCAGAAACTGTCCACATTTTAGTCATAACACTACAAATGTTCAATGTGCGCCCGCCGGCCAGGTGGCCGAGAGGACTAGGGCGTAGGCTTTCTAGTACTCGAGTCCGCCTGGTCGTGGGTTCGAATCCCGCCGTGGGCATGGATGTTTGTGTTTGTCCCGGGCTGCGTACTGTTATAACTTGTGTAAAAGGCGCAAAATGACCTTAGTAGTCGACGCCAAGTTTCTAATAAACCAACCAACCAACCAATGTGCGCCCCCTTTGTGCTATCAATAGCTTGGAAGCTACAAGACTTCAAAACCCGCTGAATCATTTATAATCACCCTGTGGTATTAGAAAAGCGAGCTAAAAACGTTGAGTTGTGCCACCGTTTATTAACAGGTATTGGGAGGATTAAACAGCCCTTTCCAACGTCAAATTCAGCTATTCCAAATATTATGAAAGCTTGCAAGAAGCGAGGCTTCGTAGTTTCCAAGAAAGCTATATCAAGTGTACTAAATACCCTGAGCCAAAGCAAAAGCGGCGCCATTCCTGAGGGTGAAAAGGCCAATCCGAAACCATCCACTAGCCATATTCTTGACGTCCGGAAAGTTCGGGCTCTCGTAACCGATATAACCCATCAACAGCGGCCATTGCACAGATAAATTACAACCGTGATTTACAACTGGAGAAGTGACACAAGAGCCACGTTCATAAGTTGTCGCACAATGGTCAAAAGCGACGGACCAACTGCCTTAAATTGTATGAACGATACCTGCCGGATGAGAAGTGGAAATACGTGGTCAACTGGATGAAGCCTATGTTTAAGCGGATACAAGAGGTGAGCCATTTTTTTACCGACCAAGGACTTCATAAACTAGTACCGTGAATAAAAGGAAATATTTTCATAGGTTCAAGATCGTAGCGGGATACAGCTACAACGGCAAGTTAACTTTACACAGTTGGGTCAAAGAAAACTCTCAGACTAACGTTCTAACCCCTATATTTATCAGTGACATCCCGTTTGTACGGTACAGAGGAAAAAAAGGTATGGTCGCATTAAGACGTCGAGTCTCTCAAACGTGTCAACTCGCCCTTTTCTGGAACGCATGCAAGACAACGGAATCAGTTCCATTCCTTTTAGCAATATACCCGGCAAGTCGCCGGACGGATCCCCTATGGATTTTTGTGGCTTAGCATACATAAACGGGCTCTCGGAAAGACGACCGCGAATAGTGCAGGTTCTTTGGAAAGCGTGTCAACAGGAGTGATTACGAATTGTTCTTGGTATTTTTCGCTCCAGTCTCCTGCAATCGAACTGCGATACAGGGTAATAGCAGCGATGCATGGCTACCAGACGAAAGACATTCGATGATGGCGAAAAGGATTTCCATATTTTCTGGCCCTCTAACTCTTTACCAAAGATCCCTAACAACTCTATTGTAAACAATGAAAAAATTTACAAGTTTCTTAAACTTATTCGATTATTATGCACAATCAGTAAACTGAATTCAACAGAATCTTAGTCGGAAAAAGTAAAATTTTGACATATCTCGCGGAGAAGCGGTGGTATTGAAGAAAATAAATTGTTGCACTTTTAAGTTTACAAAGAATCACCTCAAAACGAACATCAGAACATCCCTTAATATACAAGGCGAATCAAAAAAGCCGGCGTGAGGAAAAACCTATTGTTGAATATACTTATTGTCCTGGGACTTAGTTTTTTTTTGCCTCATGCCGGCTTTCTTTGACTCTCCCTGTATTTATAAAAACAGTTATTTCTTAGACGAATAAGTTTTAATTATAAGTTTTCAAATAACATTTAACCAATAAAAATTTGAATAAACGAAAAGACTTTGGACCAATCATATTGCTGTGTAGAGGCAGCTCAACAGCATGTCCGAGATTTCCCGATTTTGCCCGGAGGGATACGCAAAAGTCATGGTTACCGCAAACTAAATGTGGAAAAAAAAGCTGTAGCATTAAGCATTACCACTCTGTATCCGATTGTAACCATATAATTTACAAGCAATGTATGCACTGGATCATAGTTGTTGATAGATCATTATTCGCTTATGTACAACATAAACAAGGAAAAATTTTGATAATGTACACTAGTTAAGTAGAAAACACAGCAAGTTTATTTTTAAATGTAGTAAACGTTAGTAAGCTTTTAATAAACGCTAATGTGCCAAAAGTCATCGGACCATCGTACGTAAATTTTCAGGTGTCGCTTGCATAGCGTGAAAGGTGTGTACAGTCCTCATCCGATAAGTTAAACCTCGACGTTCAAGGGAAGAAATTTAATCTATTGCTAAAATGGGAGGCAAGAGGATGAAAAAAAATCTCATGTAGTACTAGTACTTCCCTGCACTACATCAGATTTTTTTTCATCCTCTTGCTTCCCATTTTAGCAATAGAATAAATTTCTTCCCTTCAAGGTCGAGGTTTAACTTATCGGATGAGGACTGTACATAATGCTGCAAAGCCGTATCAGTACTGTCAATCCGATTATTTTCAATCGTCTGAAACGTCTTAATAACGACGAGAATTATCGGAGTTTGAACGCGGAATGATAGTTGGATATAGACACATGGGACATTCCATTTCTAAATGGTGCGGGCAGTCAACATTACTTGATCCACAATATCAAGGGTGTACAGAGTACCTCATTTCAGGCATTACCTCCCACCATGCACAGCGCAGTGGCTGACCATGGCTGCTAAATGCTCGTGACCAGCGACATCCCAGCAGAGTGATACTTCGTAACAGACGTCACTACGTCATTTAACGACCAAATTCAACGAGGGGCATACTACAATGTGTTTAGGGTCAGTCCATAATGGACTATGGCAGCTACCTTTATTCGCAGCACACAATCGGAGGCTTGCCTCGCCTGGGCTTGTAACATTCAATGGACTTTAGATGACTGGAAACTCAGCCGATGAATTACGATTCAAGTTGGTGCAAGCTGATGGTAGGGTCCATTTGTGGCGCAGACTCCACGAAGCCATAGACCCAAGTTGTCAGCAAGGCACTGTGCATCATGGTTTGGGGCGTGTTTACATAGGAGGTTTGGACCCTCTGTTCAAATTGGAGCTACCCTTGACTGGGAATAGTTATATTCGGTGCTTGGTGACCATTTGCAGCACTTCATGATTTCCTGTACCCTAACGTGACATAACTGCCGATTAGTTTGATAACCAATCTGTAGAATTCCAACGAATGAATTGACCAGACATGAAATCCAACGAACATATTGGAATTTTATCGAACAGATTCATATTTGCAACACTCACGCAATTATGGTTGGTATAGAGACTGCCTGGCTGAACATCTCTTCAGAAGACTTCCTTCTGGTAGAGTCCATGGCACAGTTGTGCATTCGCCAGGCAAAAGTCTTAACGAAATTGAATAGGTATCTTATGACTTGGCATTTCAGCGCACTTCTGCATATAAGTTAGAATAGTCAATGTCATGCATAATAGTCAAGACCTTTAAGATTCTTGGAGACAGCCTTATTGTAGCTGTCCCCGCGGTAGCTCAGTTGGTAAAGGCAGCGAGCAAGACACTTGTAGTGCCTAGTTCGAATTCCAGATCGTGGAATTTTTTTCTCTCGCTTTTCATATATTTAATCTTTATAACACGAGTAATTACTGAAGCTGTGCTTAGAGACTTTTACAATTGAGAAAGACGAAAATCTTAAAGGATGTTCCCATCATGAATACTGGGCAATGTATCCCGTCTCATGGATGATCACTTGTGGATCATCAAAGTGTTCGAACTTAAACTATACGAGGATATCTCGTATCGGATTGCATCACGGTGAAACCCTTTTTAAAATAAATTTAATTTTTATATACAGGGAGTTTATTGATACCGCAAAAACTCAAGGGGCGATTCTTTGGGGGTTTTTTTCGAAATTTTACTTTTGTTTCGACGAAACAAGGCAAAAAAATAAGATAGTAACCTAACAAAACCTCATTTATGGCCTGCTCGATCCTCGGACTTTAATTTCTTGGATTCTTTATGGGGCCATCTAAAGCAGTTTTCACTGATCCAGTGAAAAAAAAATAGATTTGAGAATCAGATTTGATGGGCGTAATGCATCAAGAAACAACCCTGGTGTTGAAAGTTCAGCAATCGAGAACCAAAAGAATCGCCCCTTGAATTTTTGCGGAATTAATAAACTCGCTGTATATAAAACATTTTCAAGAAAACATTCGAATTTTGGCGAATGTTTAGTAAACTCCCTATATATTCAGGATAGTGGCACTATTTGAGCTATGATGGAATAAACACTCCCATAGAGTATATCCATTTGGTGATAGTGAGAATATACTATTAAATAAATTTCTATTTCCAATAATGTAGATCATTTGAATAGGACCAATAAATTCCAACCTTTAAATTTAAGAAATAACACGGTACTATGATCTAGTTTAAAACTAGAATTCTTTTTCTTAAAATTCACATTTTTGGTTTGATTTACGTATACTTCCATTGAAATGTTAATGAAACCTTTAAACAACGAATCAAAATTTTACCTTATTTCAATGGCTTTCCTTAAGCTTCTCGAGTTTATCTCCAAATCGTGTCTTTCGCGCTCTCGTTGTTTCTCAAGATTAAAGAAAAAACAAGAAAACATTAATTACGAGTAGAAATGTAATGAAATTAGTATTCTACATTATAACTACCACCTAAATTTTTAAAAACTAATTCTAAACTTCGAAATTTTAAAAATGGCTACATTGAGAAAAATAATCGTGATAACAAAAACAATAGCCTTACTTTATAAAATTTATTAAACATGTTTCAAATAACCGAAGATTATATTTTAAATTTAAAATGTAAAGTTTGTCACGAGTAAAGAACTTAATTTTACTTCTATTATCACAAATAATTCTACTAATCAAAGAGCATTGCAAATTTTAATGTAGTAGCGTTATTTAACAGATACATACTATTTGATAATTGATTGCCAATAAATCTCTTTTTAAATTCATTATAGACTCCTTTGTTTGATTCTGGTTTGAAAATAAGGAAAATATATAGTTATATTAATCATAGAATGATTCATTTAATCGCAATGGCTAATGTTCATTTTACAATACTAAGTTTACATTTTAGTAGAAGCTTCACTGTTAATCAAAAATGTATTGGACAGCAATCTGTAGATTTTTAGAAAATCAAATTTATGAAATTAGATAATTTAATAAAAGCTAGAATCATAGGTGCAGCTCCCTCTCCCGCCGAGCTATATACAGGGTGTATCTGAACGGTCTGTACAAACTTATAGCACGAATTCCTTGTAGCCAGAGAAGCAATACATGTCCCATGAACATAGGGTCACAAACGCCTCCTTCTGGAGATACAACCGCGCGACGTTGTCCTACAATAGCTGGCGCAATTGTCACATCAAATCAGTTCAGCTTTACAAACTAGGTTTATTTCCGGCTTGTAACAGAACAGTCCAGTCGTGCTAAAGTACATGCTCGAAAAGACCCGTTAGATTCCACGCAGGCCTGCACAAGTCGTTGCATTGACTGGCGAACCCGTTGGAAAAAACCGGGTGTGTTATGGATGACATCGCAATTGTTCACGATCCGCTGGCGAAGAGAATCAACATCTGGTCCCGGGGTGGAATAAACAGGGGTTTTCAAGTGGCCCCGCAAAAAAAGTCTAAGGGATTCATATCCGGCGAACGTGCTGGCCACGGTATTGGTCCTTCACGGTCTATCCATCGACGAGGGTAGGTGGCATCTATGAACTCTACTGAGTCGGCTGAAATGTACAAACAGCACATCCTCGATTATGGGCGTACAATGTAACTGTTCAGTTGACGTAGGACAACGTCGCACGGTTGTATCTCCAGAAGGAAGAGTTTGTGACCCTATGTTCATGGGACATGTATTGCTTCTCTGGCTACAAGGAACTCATGCTGTAAGTTTGTACAGACCGTTCAGATACACCTGTATACAAATACCTGATTAAAGTAGAAATCAAATGTACGCGAGAGAATTTCGGGCGTCTCATACATATTGGTTTTATTCTAAAAATATGAAGTTGGTATTTGGGCATTTGTGCTGCGTCATTTTCTCAAATATTTGTCCTGCCTCTTCCCTTATGGGAATAAATGTCATGTGCACTGCTTTTCCTTAGAGAAATCTTGGCTGCATTACCCATGGCAGAAGTGCATTAAATTTGACATGTTGAAATTTCTCGTGTATTACAGATTAAAAAATTTCAGTGGAGAGCAATATAGATCTGAAAGATCACCAAAATATGATACACTGCAAGATCAAAGTAACCCACCGTGAATTAGTGTTATTCTACCATGGAGATGACAATGCAAGCTTACACAGGCATAAAAAGGCAGGCGCTCTCACAAATGTCATTGAACATCCGATTTGATAACAGGAGGAAAACGAGCTAAAATCATTTGACTTTAAACGCTGCGAGTAATCTTTGTGAAAAATCTATTCGTGAAATTTCGGCGTGCCCAGAAATGCATATGAAGGGAAACCGGGCTACTTTATACAATACTAATGATAAAACAGACAGGTAACGAACAAAGCTGAAGACATTGGTGAATCGGAATAGCATGAATCGCTACGATTCTAGACTACCTTTGTCAGGAAATGCTCTCGACTGTTTCCTCTACCTATGGAATTACGAGTTCTAGTTTTCCTCCTTCGTACAGAAAAGGATAACGTGACACCTTCAAGCCATAGTATCAAGATTGTTAACCTCTTTTCCAGTTTTATTTTCTGAATGTTCATTTCATTCTCGGTGGTGAAAGAACAGATTGCAGCAAAGTGAGAATAACATGGTGAATAAAACGAACGATCAGATAACCTTCTGAACAATTTGCAGCTTTCATTCGCTGCAATTTGTTAACGTGTCCGGATACTTTTCACTGCCTTGTGTGGGTCACATTAGGACGAATTTAAAAGTGGCCGACATGCTCCTGAAATTTAGTGCTGCTACACCTATTCCCTACCAAATATTAAATTTTAATAAGCTTACAAGACTGGTTCTTCTGTTCTTTCTAAAATAGTTTAATGCATCTTATGTATGTCTTGGTCATATGAAAAAATTAGAATTTGTTGAAAAATTTAAATTTCAGTTCTTAAAATTCAATTCGTAATTTAGAAAAGTCTTTATTTAAAACTATGCAAGTGGTTAACAGTTCAATATCTTTTTTAGATTTAAATTGTTCAAATTGAACTAAAAATCTCTACAATGAAAATTATCCCAAGCTTTCTAGAACAGTGTTCCGAAATGTAAATTAAAAAAATTACCAAGTATTTATAATGAATTGCATTTAGACTAAATACCATTTCAGTAAAAAAATTTACAGACTGGAACTCGAACCAGGAACCTTAAGCAAATCACGCTGACGCACTAACTATTTTCATCGATAATTTAAACATTTGATGTAAGGTGTGATAAATCCTCACTGAACATTCTTGAGTTACTCTTTAATAAATATTACCCCATAAAGAAAGATAATACGATCTTCGAACTACGGTACTGCTCTAACCAGCCCAAAAAAAATAATGCTTCCATGTCCACAGCGGCTCAACTGGTTAGTGCGATTAGCTGAAAATTTGTTAGAGTCGAGGCTGTGGAATTTTAGCTATTTTCATAAATTTAGACATTTGAGTTATGACGTGTATGAATACTCACTGAACATTCGAGTTATGCCTGGAAATTTTTACCGATTGCTCTTCTATGCAAAAGTCAGTTAAAGAGATAAATGCGGAGGTTGATTACGTTGACTGAACGATTTGAATATGCAAATTATCTGATTACGTGGCTAACAGCAAACGTGTCCGTTGAGATAGGAAGGGGTAAATCGCAGTTGTGATAAAGTCGGTCACGTGATCGGAAAGATGGGACCAAAGTTGATAGGTTTTGGGAAAGCTACATAGCTGCTCTTTCCGACGCCAAATACTCGTATCCTGCAAATATAAACTTGTGCAACACGTGGAGTGGAGATTTCCGAAGGTTGTGCGAGTAAAGTGCTTAATGAAAAGCGAAAGTTTGAAATTCCTGCATCACTGGACGAACCCGGACTCTAAGAAAAGGACAACTCCCAAGCGTACAACTTGTTCAGAAGGCAAGGCAATTTGTCATAAGAAAATTAGCACCAACGGTCGATTGCAAAACGGGTAGGCGTTTCTCAGGCAACTGTCCATGAAATAATCCGTAAAGATCTTCAGCTAGGAAAAAGTTAAATCGCGTGCTCATAAGCTACTTCCTAGGAACATTGCAGAGCGACATACCAATTTCCGGAAGTTCTATGAACGGTATTTAACCGGGGATAATGGCTGCATGTGATATTGAATGAGCGTATGTATCACTCGGACTGCAATAAACCTAGGGCAATATACAGGATTATTCAAAATGGACTCACTTTAATTCTAATTTAATTCTTGAAATATTATAAATTATCTACATACTGATAGGAGGTTCTAAAGTTTCGTACGACCTACTTTTTATACTTCAAGAAATACAGATGAATTAAAGTAAGTCCATGATTCTGATTAACCCTGTATTACAGGAGAAGGGGTCAAAATTCCATCAAAATATGGCATAAAGAATGTATGAAACTTTCCAAAAGCTTCATGATCGCTGGATATTGTTCTAGAGGGAAATTAACCTTGCGGAGGGAGAGTTCGAAGGTGCAAGTCAACTCGGCATATTTTCAGCAGGAGGTTCTAACATCACTGTACTGTACTCTATGGGTCCATATGGACATATCTCAGGATCAACAGCTGCGTATTTGTTAACGCTAGAAAAGGAAACTATAAAACCTGCAATTCCTTTCACGAATATCCCAGTTAAATCTCCCAGACGCATCGTCGCTAGATATGTTTGGGCGTTTGAAAGGAGACTTAGGAAATAGACGACCACGTACAGTAGAGGATTGAGGAAATCCTGTAAAGAGGCATGGACTTGAAAGCAGCCAGAGTTCTATGAGGGACCTTCTTGGAATGGAAGCAGGGTTTTAGCTCGAAACAGTGGCCATCAGATAAGAGCATGCTCGATATTTGCGTGGTGGCTTTAGCTAAAGATGTTCGTTCTTAACGTAATCTACCTCTGTATATTAAATTATGTTAATTAACGTATACAGGCAAGAGAACAAGAAAAAGGTTAAAGGCGAAACGGGAGACAAGGTCTTAATATATAAACACTAACCAGCTATTTAAGAAAATTATGAAATCAAAATTTAAAAAAAAAAACCAATTTTTAGAATTTGACTTCTTTTGGCCTACAGAGGGTTGTTAGGGGATCTATGGTAACTATTACAGTGGTGGAACAGCAGAGAATAGTATTAGCATACTTAAATGTAGCACGCGCGTTTATTTTACGAGTATTGTTAGGGCAGGTATTAAAATATTTGAGCAGAGCTAAAAAACTTGAGTTATGCCACCGAAAATTGACAGGTATTCGGAGGGAGACATAACAGCCCTTTCCGACGTCATTCAGCTATTCCGAAATTCTGAAATCACCCAAGAAGCGAGGCTTCGCAGTTTCCCAGAAAGGGATATCAGGCGTACTAAACATCGGCAAAACTAGAAGCGGCGCCATTCCTGAGAATAAAAAGCATGCCAATCCCGAGACCATTCACTAGCCGTACACCTGACGTCGTGCGGAAATTCGGACTCGCATAACCGAATGTTACCAACACAACGGGCCATTGGAAGAATATAGGGACATCTGTGTACACGGTAAACAATTATCAACCGTGATTTACAAATGGAGAAGCGACACAAGAGCCACGTTCTTAAGTTGTTGCCGCGCCATGATCAATTGCCGTAAACTGTATGAACGATATATGGCGGATGAAAAGTGGAAATGCCTGGTTTATTTAAGGGATTGCAACAAGAGCCGAGCCATTTTTTTACCGCCTAAGGAGTTCTAAGAACTTCAGAAAAGGTACAGTGAATGCAAGGAAACATTCTCACAAGATTTTTTGATCATGGCGGGTTACAGCTACAATGGCAAATTAACTTTACATAGAGTTGAGTCAAAGGCCAAAGTCAACGCTAGGCCAAGGCCGTCTATATTCATCAAGACCAGATCACTGAAAAAAAATGGCGACAAACTGAGGCCGACTGTGAAATAAGCTCAAATAGAAAAATTTTCACAAATTTGCTTTAATCTTTTAACGAAATCTAAATTTTTGAAATTCGTTATTTAAATGGCTTTATGTTTCAATCAAAACAGTAGCAACTTATGTGCAAACAAATATAGATTCGTTTTTTTTTTTCCAAAGCCATCTATGAAGGAACAGAAAGCATCTTTTCTATAAAAAAATTTCGAAAGCATATATTATGTTAGAAATCTGCGAAAATTATTTTGTAATAATTATACGTTCGATTTTGTTAGAAAATTAAAGCAAATTTGTGAAAATTCTTCTATTTCATCTTATTTCACATACACCGTCGGCCTCCGTTCGTCGCCATTTTTTTTTTCAGTGACCTGGCCTTGATGAATATAGACGGTCTTGGCTAGGGTAACGTTCTAATCGCCATATTTACCGACGATATCTCCGGTTTGTACGGTACAGAGAAAATATGGCTGCACCAAGACAAGGCTTCTAGTCACACCGCCGCGTCAGCTCGCCTGTTCCTGGAACGCATGCAAGAAGATACTGGAATCCGTTCCATTCAGCAACATACCCGTCAAGTCGCCGGACACATCGCCTATGGATTTTTGTGGCTTTGGCCTACTTAAACGGGCTCTAGGAAAGACGACTGCGAACAGTGGAAGGTCTTTGGAAACCGTGTCAACAGGAGTGGTTACGAATTGATCTTTGTGTTCTGCGTTCCAGCCTCATGTAATGCAATAGCAGCGATGGTGGCGGAAGGAATTTTCCACCTTTTCCGGCCCTTTAACTTTTTACCATAGATTCCTAACAACCCTCTGTAAAAATTGCATTTCCGGAGATGTGGGAAATAAACGAAGAGGTAAACTATTAGATTCCGCCATGTTAATATTTCTGGATGTATTAATTCTTAGTGGGAGAAAGCGTAAGAAAAAAGCTGTATGTTCGAAAATAATTCTGTTAATGAAAAACGTCACAATAGCAAAAATACAAAAAATAACGGATTCGTGGAAAATTCTAATGTTCGATATTTGACCGCGAACGAAAATGAAAATTTCTCGTTCTCGAAATGCGTATCTGGAAAGCTATGACTGAAAAATCACGTCAAGCTGACTGCCATTATTCCATTCGATTCCATTTATCTTGAAACTGTCCCATACTCAATTAAAAAAATCTAGTTTTGTTTTAAAAAAAATAAATAAATAAATAAAAAAATTCTTAATGATTTCCCGCAAATGTTTAAATAAAAAATAACTGCAAATTTATTTAAAACTTTTGAATTAATAATTTAGCCAATAAACATGAGAGGAAAAATGGAATGAATTCGCCATGTTTGAAGAATAGCTCGTATTAGGACTGACTTCAATTTTCATAGGAATACTGTCATAATTAAAAAAAAAAAAAAAAAAAAAAAAGTTCGAAAGCTCGCTTGTAAAAAAGTGGTGGAATGCATTCTATTAACATTTTATGAAATTAAAATCTACATTAACAACTTAGCCTTAATATAGATTGTAAGGCCTAAGAGCGTGGAATAGTGAAGGAATAATGGAGAAATGGAATAATATTGTAGAGAATATTTGTTTCTTACTTTGCGTTCCTGTTTCTTCCTCAGCTGGCGGATCCTTTCTCCAGGCGTCATTCTGAAGGAACGATTGGTCTGATTCTGATAAAATGATTTTACTTTAGCAGTAAGAAACCTTCATCAGCTCAGGTAATGTTTTTGGAGTTTTGTTTTTAAAGTGATAAAGAGATTCGAAATGTAGCTAAAGCTTTGGCATATGATGTCTCGCGCGATAACATGTTAATAATGGCTCGTAATTACTCTTCATGCTCACGTGTGAACGACAGTATTTATTGTTGACGAAATGACACAACAGAGACAGTAATTATTGTTTACGAAGTCAAACAACAGCGACAGTAATTATTACATTTCCGAGAAGTGAAAAACGTATTCGTCTAAAGTTAATATTTATAAATTGATGGTGAATAATTTTTTAAAATTTATTTGAAAGTAGCTATAATATTTCGATGAGGTCGGAATTCAAAGGGTTCAGATCATAAGTTATATTAAATCGACGTACAAAAAAGAAACAGAGCTAAGGTTGGGCGGGGGGCCGAGCCCGTAAACTTCCCCTACTTATGTCCGTGGAATTGTCAATATGTTTTTAGTCAAATAATAATAAATATCCGGCAAACCAGTTGAGCAGGTCGACGGAAATCAGATGGAGTTACGAAAAAAAAAAAACAGTAGGCCTACTTCGTAGGAGATTAAATAGGGAACGACCTTCCACTTGTCCACAATGAAGTTTATTCAATCACAAGCAAAACAATATAAGGGATATGCCTAATAACATCGCAAATAGTGTTCGAACACGGATAAGGAATATTGTGTCTAATATTCATTAGCAAGATGGGAGGTTCGGAGGAGCTCAGTGAGTTCAAACGTGGTATAGAAATTGAAATGCCATTGGCGTAACAAATCCGTTGAACAAATATCTCTCCTGTTGGAAGTACCTCGCTCAACGGTAAATGATGTCATCTTTAAAGGGAAAACGTACTGAAGCTCTAAAGCGTGTTGTAAAAAGTAATCGCTTTTTCCTCAGCCCAAAAAATCACTACTGAGTTTTAAAATAAATCGTCACCACTAAAACTGTTCGTAGGGAATTGGACAAGATGGGATTCCACGGTCGTGCTGCAGCGCATAATCACCAAGTTGAATGCCCGACGTCGTTTGGCGTGGTGTAAAGCTCACCGCAACTGGACTCTGGGTCAGTGGAAACGTATTCTCTGGAGTGACGAATCACGATTCAGCATCTGGAAATCCGACGGAAGAGTGTTGGTTTGGCTATTGCCAGGGGAACGCTTTCAGTCCGACTGTGTTGTTCCAACTGTCAAATTCGTTGGTGGCGGTGTCAAGTTGTGTGGATGCTTTTCATGGTATGGACTACGACCCTTACGAGCAGTGAAGGGGACGCTGAACAGTAAGCGGTATAGAGACATCCTAGACAATTCGGCACTCCTTACGTTGTGGCGACAATTCGGCGATGGCCCTTTTCTGTTTCAACACGATAATGCTCCTGCTTACAAAGCAAGGATCTTACAGGGATGTTTCCATGAAGTAGACGTTGAAGAAATGGACTGGCCTGCCCAGAGCCCGGATTTAAATTCGATAGCACTTTGGGAAAAAATGGAACGACGATTACGGAAAAGACTGACTCGCCCAATATTCGCCATCGACCTCGACAACGTAATGGTTGCAAAATAGAATAAAATTCCACCAGCTACGTATCAAAACCTAATGAAAAACCTTCCCAGCAGAGAGGAAACTGTTATTGCTGCGAAAGGCGGACCTACCAGATACTAATTTATGAAATAAAACATTGTTTTCTCTCCTAATACATGTGTCCGGATACTTTTGTCCAAATAAGGTATATACAATTCGGATGCTAGCATCCTTCATTCAGTATGAGCAAAGAGCATTCATACTCACATTCTCAATATTCAATATTCTCATATTGAATGAAGGATGCTTTGCATCCGAAATGTGCATAATATGATTGAATAAACTTCATTGTGGACAAGTGGAAGGAAGGTCCGTATTTCTTCTCTTATGTAAGTTGTGGATATTTCCATAAATTCAGACATATCTAACCAAGAAATTTACATAAGAACTTACATCTAACCAACAAATGTAACTATTTTTCCATTGAAAAATTGAAGGAAAAATTCTGCGACCTGGATTCGAACCAGGAACCTCGACTATCATGGCCGACGCCTCTACCAATTGGGCTATCGCAGACACCTGGACA